>JAROOI010000088.1:225000-260000 GCA_030578255.1 Tiaroga cobitis
TTTTGACCTGCTCTTGTGTTTCGGCAGGATCAGGTTTAGAGACGCAGTGATGCTTCAATCCGCCGATCCTCACTGGCTACGTTTACATGCAAACAAATAATCCGCTAGCAATCGCAATGACGGATCAATCGCACTGAAACGCCTTCATGAAAACGCCTTAATCGACCCGATTGAGCTCGATCCCAATGACAAGTAGATCGGATTGAAAGGGGTGTTTATTCCTTTTCTAATCCGATCATGAGAACATGTAAACACTTGATCGGATTGAAAACCGAAACTGAAAGGACTGCGCATGTGCAATGACGTAGAAATAGCGTAATGACATGGAAATAGCGTAAGACGTGGAAATAGCGCAATGAAATAGCGTAATGACGTAGAAATAGCGTAATGACGTGGAAATAGCGTAATGACGTTGAAATAGCGTAATGATGTAGAAATAGCGTAATGATGTAGAAATAGCGTAATGATGTAGAAATAGCGTAATGATGTAGAAATAGCGTAATGACGTAGAAATAGCGTAATGACGTGGAAATAGCGTAATGACGTGGAAATAGCGTAATGATGTAGAAATAGCGTAATGACGTAGAAATAGCGTAATGATGTAGAAATAGCGTAATGATGTAGAAATAGCGTAATGATGTAGAAATAGCGTAATGACGTGGAAATAGCGTAATGACGTAGAAATAGCGCAATGACGTGGAAATAGCGTAATAATGTAGAAATAGCGTAATGACGTGGAAATAGCGTAATGACGTTGAAATAGCGCAATGTAGAAATAGCGTAATGACGTGGAAATAGCGTAATGTAGAAATAGCATAATGACGTGGAAATAGCGTAATGATCTAGAAATAGCGTAATGATGTAGAAATAGCGTAATGACGTAGAAATAGCGTAATGACGTGGAAATAGCGTAAGGACGTTGAAATAGCGTAATGATGTAGAAATAGCGTAATGACGTAGAAATAGCGTAATGACGTGGAAATAGCGTAATGATGTAGAAATAGCATAATGACATGGAAATAGCGTAATGACGTAGAAATAGTGGAATGACGTGGAAATAGTGGAATGACGTAGAAATAGTGGAATGACGTGGAAATAGCGTAATGACATTGAAATAGCGTAATGATGTAGAAATAGTGTAATGATGTAGAAATAGTGGAATGACGTGGAAATAGTGGAATGACGTAGAAATAGTGGAATGACGTGGAAATAGCGTAATGATGTAGAAATAGTGTAATGATGTAGAAATAGTGTAATGACGTAGAAATAGTGGAATGACGTGGAAATAGTGGAATGACGTAGAAATAGTGGAATGACGTGGAAATAGCGTAATGACATTGAAATAGCGTAATGATGTAGAAATAGTGTAATGATGTAGAAATAGTGGAATGACGTAGAAATAGTGGAATGACGTGGAAATAGCGTAATGACGTAGAAATAGCGTAATGACGTAGAAATAGTGGAATGACGTAGAAATAGTGGAATGACGTGGAAATAGCGTAATGATGTAGAAATAGCGTAATGATGTAGAAATAGTGGAATGACGTGGAAATAGTGTAATGACGTAGAAATGGCGTAATGACATTGAAATAGCGTAATGATGTAGAAATAGCGTAATGACGTAGAAATGGCGTAATGACATTGAAATAGCGTAATGATGTAGAAATAGTGGAATGACGTTGAAATAGCGTAATGATGTAGAAATGGCGTAATGACATTGAAATAGCGTAATGATGTAGAAATAGCGTAATGACGTAGAAATGGCGTAATGACATTGAAATAGCGTAATGATGTAGAAATAGCGTAATGACGTAGAAATGGCGTAATGACATTGAAATAGCGTAATGATGTAGAAATAGCGTAATGACGTAGAAATGGCGTAATGATGTAGAAATATTGGAATGACGTAGAAATAGTGGAATGACGTGGAAATAGCGTAATGACGCAGAAATAGTGGAATGACGTTGAAATAGCGTAATGATGTAGAAATAGTGGAATGACGTAGAAATAGTGGAATGACGTGGAAATAGCGTAATGACGTAGAAATGGCGTAATGACATTGAAATAGCGTAATGATGTAGAAATAGCGTAATGACGTAGAAATGGCGTAATGACATTGAAATAGCGTAATGATGTAGAAATAGTGGAATGACGTTGAAATAGCGTAATGATGTAGAAATGGCGTAATGACATTGAAATAGCGTAATGATGTAGAAATAGCGTAATGACGTAGAAATGGCGTAATGATGTAGAAATATTGGAATGACGTAGAAATAGTGGAATGACGTTGAAATAGCGTAATGATGTAGAAATAGTGGAATGACGTAGAAATGGCGTAATGATGTAGAAATATTGGAATGACGTAGAAATAGTGGAATGACGTTGAAATAGCGTAATGACGTAGAAATAGTGGAATGACGTTGAAATAGCGTAATGATGTAGAAATAGTGGAATGACGTAGAAATAGTGGAATGACGTGGAAATAGCGTAAGAAAAGCGTTTGTAAAAAGAAGCAAGCTAAGCTAGTAAGATGAAATGGCTGGATAGCAGTCGTCCTGCACAGAGAGAGGTTTACTCTGATCCTCGATTCTCTCGACACCGACAGCCGCATCTGAAGCTGAAACATCTGATCTCACCATCAGCAAGTCTCAGGAAAAGAGAGTAAATATGATGAGAAATACATTTTGTTTGGCTTTACACACATTGGCAGTAAAGAGAATCCAGTCGTTGCATCTCATAACGGCATGAAAACAGCATTTGTACGCAGGCATTTAGAAACGAAGCCTCCAACTTTATTAAATAACCATGAGAGTTTTTCGTACAGACCATTAAGATAAACTCGGGAGTAGCGAGGCCCATAACTCATTTCCATTCGCAGGTTCGGATGGAAACGTAGCTATTGAGGATCGGTTGATTGTCTAAAACATATTTTTAAATAAAATACCCAGCGTATTATTAAAGTAAATAGAGATTCGTCCTTGTCCTTCTGAAACCTGTATGACATGTTGAGCAGAATGCTATGATTGCTGATACTCTTTATCTCGTGAAGCTCCAAACACAGACAAGTAATAATACTAATTAATAGTAGCTCATATTTAAAGTTTTAAAGTTTTCCACCACTGTGCTTTGATAGATTTCACACAACTCTAGTCTGAATGTGAATTTATCACTGGAAAATATCTTCTAAAACATCAAGTTTGAAGGAAATGATGACAGAATTTACATTTTGTGTGACTATTCCTTTAAGACCTCTCCTGAATACGGTCTGAATCAGTCGCTGATCCCAGAGCACTGCTTAAAAAAGACCTTCTGATCCAACCAAACTTAAATTCATATGCATCCGCGGCGTGACTCATAAACTGCATGATTCCTCCCGCTCGGGGATTATTCTTCCTCTGACACGCATATTCCCGTGTCCTGCTCTCTCCAGCAGACGCTCCGCCGCAGGCTTCGATTCAGCCGTACGTTAAAGATCAACTCTCGGATGGAGACGCTTACTTTAATTCACTACATGATATCACACAGAATTATGTGCCATCATGTTTATTCTGCAGTGAGAAGATGCATTTCCACAGAACTGATATCAGCAGCGTTGAACGTTAACCGTTCCGCTAGTGCAGATTACGGTGTGTGAGACGTTCGGGCTCAGATGCTCTGGAAACTGGTGTGTGTTTCACAGTGTCGTGAGTTCGGGATGGAGGACGGAGCAGACTTTGGTCTACATAAAGCATTTAATAAGTTGATGATTCTCGGCGCTAAAGCCTGTGAGCGTCGCCTCGTTCTGCTGATGCAGAAACCAAGCGTTCTCCTAGCGTCGCACACACACACACACACACACACACACACCGCATGACCTGTTCTCCGTGGACTTGACATGCATTGCTCTGTCTTTCCGATGTTCTTCCTCAGATGACGACCTTACTGTCTCTCTCTCTCTCACACACACATCCACACACACAACTCTTACTCTCCTTCTCACACACACACAACTCTTACTCTCGTTCTCACACACACCCACACACACACACAACTCTTACTCTCCTTCTCACACACACACACACACAACTCTTACTCTCGTTCTCACACACACACACACAACTCTTACTCTCCTTCTCACACACACACACAACTCTTACTCTCCTTCTCACACACACACACACACACACACACACACAACTCTTACTCTCCTTCTCACACACACACACAACTCTTACTCTCCCTCAACTCTTACTCTCCTCCACACTCACACACACACACACACACACACACACACACACACACAAAACTCTTACTCTCCTTCTCACACACATGCACTCTCCAATCATCCCACATCCTTCGTGTTTTGCAATGCTCTAAATGATCACCTTCAGTTTGATTAGGGATCATTCTAGACCGAAAGCAAGAGTAAATGTATTTCACAATATTACTGCAGAATCAACGGTTCAATTTGCATAATCATGTGCATTTGGATTATTTAAAATATTTCACAAATTTACACACAGCCAGACTGATCTCATAAAATTGCGTGTGTATGACACGCCAATTCGTATTTCCATTTTTGGCGTGCTATCAACACGCACAATCGCTTTTCAGCGTGTTTATGAACGCAGTTGACTTAACGTTATTACTGTATATATAAATATATGACCTACCCCAACCCCGTCCCTAAACCTACCCGTCACTGGGGTTAATAGCATTTATGAGTCTTCCCCTGCCATCCTAGGGAAAAAAAATATCGCTCCCCAGATGTAGATCTACATTTTGCTTCGTTTCGCTCGGAAATTTAATGGCGTGTACATATACGCGGAATCACTTGGACATTAATGGCGTAGACATACACGCATACACGCGGATATCTCAAAATGCGTATAGATAACACGCCACTTGACTTGAAAGTGGCGTGTCTGTTTACGCAAAAGTCATGATGTCATGTTGACACAGCATAGTTTTCCAGCACAAATATCTAAACTTGCTTAAATCATGATACATTTACTGGAGAAGCAACATTACTGAAGATATTATGTCTTGTTTAAAAAAACAAATCAAGAACATAAATCTGCCAATGGGGCAGAAAAATGACCTTGTTTTCCCGTAAACAGGCGAAGAAACACCCAATCTGGCAACACCAGCCACCAGTGCCCAGAGCCGCACGCGCCATCAAAACTAAAAGCAGCGAGGCGGCGGCGTGTGATCATTTACACGAGCTTTATGACAAGGTCGGCGAGGATGTGCAAAAATCGTACATTTCTGTGCAAACTTTGCCCGCCGATAACATAATTGCTGTCTGTGGTTGTATATGGGCTGTGGCAATAATTAAAAAAAAAAATTGCTCGCAGCAACATATGGAAAAAAAGAACTATGAACTAGTTCATTTTTGGAACTGTGAACTTAGTTAAAAATGTTGATGTATGATCTATGAACTGAACTAGTTCATTTTAAAATTTGTGAACTGAACTTTGAACTAGTTCATGTAGAAAGTGAACTTTCCCAACACTGCAAGGTCGTTTGTGACGTCAGAAACACCAGCGATTTCAAACCGTGTGTTTGAGACTGTCTTTGGTTCACTGCAGTTTTAAGCAGGAAATACTCAGCAATGCTGTCGACTTATGAACTTACACACGGTGTGTCTTAAAGCGTATTAAACACACCACATAGACACATAAACAACATTAAATTTTACCTAACATTAATACTAAATAAATAAAGATGTATTGTTAGTTTTAGTAAGTTACTGCATTAACAAATGTTTACTGTAAAGTGTTATTCAAATTAATAACGCAAAAATATAATAAATACAATATATAATGCCCAGCCCTAATTCTGAAGATTATGCTGTTTTCTTTTAAACAGCATAAACAGAACAACATCATTAGGTGTAGGTTGTGTATAAGTGTTGTGTGTAAGCCTGCAGATATACTGAAGGTGTGTGTGTGTGTGTGTGTGTGTGTTGCTGTGAGCACATGATGCTGTGTCGCTAGAGAGCGTGTGAGTGTGAGTGTGAGTGTGAGTGGGCGGGTGTGAATACGAGTAAGATGTGACAGGATTGGTTCTGAAAGCTGTCAGTCATCTTTGCTCCTGAAGCAGAAGCGAAGGCTTTGGGTGGCAGGCAGAACCGAAGCGGCGTCTCGCTCCTCCCGAACAGCGCTCCAGCATACAGATAGCCTTTATTATGGATATCTACGGTCCAGCACATATTCTCCTACAGCTGCACCAGTCTGTCACCAGTTTATTGTTTAAAATAGAGATCACAAATATGAATAGACAATTTTTTTTTAAATAATGTACTTTATTAGAGGTTCTGACTAAATGTTTAATGCTGCAGTCTGTTTAAAAATATGTTTAATTTGATTTTTTTTTTAAATCAGGTTGAGTGAGTGATTCAATGATTCACTCATAAAGACTTCACTTGTTTCATTACTGGATGAATTAGTATTTTTGAACGAATCTCTTGATTGATTCATTGACTCACTCATACAGACTTCACTTGTTTCATTACTGGATGAATCAGTATTTTTGAACGAATCTCTTGATTGATTCATTGACTCACTCATACAGACTTCACTTGTTTCATTACTGGATGAATCAGTGTTTTTGAACAAATCTCTTGAATGATTCAATAACTCACTCATAAAGACTTCACTTGTTTCATTACTGGATGAATCAGTGTTTTTGAACGAATCCCTTGATTGATTCAATGACTCACTCATAAAGACTTCACTTGTTTCATTACTGGATGAATCAGAATTTTTGAACGAATCTCTTGATTGATTCATTGACTCACTCATACAGACTTCACTTGTTTCATTACTGGATGAATCAGTGTTTTTGAACGAATCTCTTGATTGATTCAATGACTCACTCATAAAGACTTCACTTGTTT
Organism: Tiaroga cobitis; assembly: GCA_030578255.1. NCBI lineage: Eukaryota > Metazoa > Chordata > Actinopteri > Cypriniformes > Leuciscidae > Tiaroga > Tiaroga cobitis. The sequence continues at coordinate 231,881 of JAROOI010000088.1, forward strand.
CATTACTGGATGAATCAGTGGTTTTGAACAAATCTCTTGAATGATTCAATGACTCACTCATAAAGACTTCATTTGTTTCATTACTGGATGAATCAGTGTTTTGGAAGCGAATCTCTTGAATGAATGATTCAATGAGAAATAAATATATGTCACTTGTCGCCACCAACTGGTGTAACGATGTAATCGAACAATCATTTTTTGAAGCGCCAAGTTACTTTCCAAACGTGATTTGCTCTATTTTGATCACTACCGTAGATATCAATGTTTATATCCCAACTATAAACTTTTATCTCAGTACTTCTGTGATAATCTGAGTGGAAAGATGACAACGGCTCTCTCTGGACCAGAACGCAAATCTGAATCTTGTTAAAGCTTTAATAGACAGAGCCGAATCACTGTCATTTAGGAATAAGATTGCGGGGGTGTTTGAAAAAAGACTGCATTATCTTAACGATTATTCGGGCAGCTCTCAAATGAAATTAAATGAAGATAACATTTTAAAAGGAGGCAGTGTTTCAGGCGAACTGCAGAACAGCTTTACTAGTCAAAGCACAAATTTCCTCATTAAGTCTAAAAGGGACGTTTAGACTGAAATCAACTCAACTCTCTGCATCAAAGCGCCTGGAAACCGTTTTGAGCGTTGAGCAATGTGGCAGTAGCCAATGGGAGAGCAAACAGAAGATCTTATAGATTGCTATAGCAACCAACAGTAAAGTGACTTGGCTGAATATAGAGTTGCATGGTTTGTAGTGTTGTGTGAAACTAGAAATATTGCTATGTTTATAGTTTATTTTTTTAAGCTTCCAAGTGTGACATCCTATCTGCTTGCACATATTTTTATGGGGTCTAAAATAATGATTGCATGAGTAAAATCTAGTGCAACTGGCCCTTTTACGATGTATTCCTAAAGGCTTGGATTTACTTCAAACGCAATCGAGGAACAGACTGGTGTGGCATCCTTTCAAACAAAACCAGGCCAAAACAAAGATCGTTCATAGCTTGCCAAAGCAAGCTTTTTTGGAAAAGTTTGCTTCGGCTGGTAAACACCTTTGAACCATTGGTCCATGTAATGATGATGATGTAATAAGTGGGTGTGGCTTTGAGGCTCCGCCTTCTTTGAGGTGTAACTCTTCTCTGGTTCATTTCTTCAGTTCAGTCGGTCGAGGTCAGACAAACATGAACACAATGAGAGACGCTTTATAGTAGAAACTGAAGCTGACTCTGTTTTTTATGTTTAATACTGTAAATCTGCTGCTTTAAAGCGATCTACTGTATAAAGTGCTGTATGAATAAACGTGAAGTGACTGGAGTGCTGAATTGCAGATCTAGTGTAAACATCAGCATCACTGTGATCAGATGCTTTCTGAACTGTTTTCTCACCGCTGGCATTTTAGTTGTTTGTTTTGTTATTGAGAGGAAAGTGCTCAGCACATATTTCCATATTGATCTGAATGTGGGCGTCGCCAACAGTATATCGCTGCAAAGGTTTGTCAAACATATTTCTACCTCTAACCGAAGAATGAAAAGGAACTTGGCCGTGAGAATATCGGGGCCTTAAAACTCCAGCTCAACCCTCGGCTTTAGGGATCGCTCGTCTTTTTCACCGTCTCAGGATTGCGGGCCGTTGAGTTAGAGCCAAACTGTCTGTGTTTACATAACCAGTCTCTTGAACTGATGCAGGATGCATTGCATGTTGGATGGCAGCTCCTGTAATCTGCGAAGTCATGAATGACCCAGACGTGAGATTGTGGGTCACGTGTGTGAGAGAGGCACTTTGATGTGACTTTCTTCCTACACAACACTAACACCTTTAGGCATTCTGTCAGATAGATGGGCTTTGCTACAGACAGGTCTGGCTCTCTCGGAGGAAACGAGTTGTGTGGATGTGGGGGAATCAACCGTGATTCTAGTTCAGAGGAAATCTAGTGTTATCAGGAGTTAAACTATAATAACCCTGCACTGCACACTCTAAAAAAATTTGCGTTATTTTTTATACCTAAATCCTGGGTTGATCCTTTTGGGTAGTTTTTTTGTGTTACCCAGCTCCTGAGTCAGACGTAACAACCCAATGTTTGAGTAGTTTTTGTGTTACCCAGCTCCTGAGTCAGACGTAACAACCCAATGTTTGGATAGTTTTTGTGTTATCCAGCTCCTGGGTCAGACGTAACAACCCAATGTTTGGGTAGTTTTTGTGTTACCCAGCATATAGGTCAGACGTACCAACCCAATGTTTGGGTAGTTTTTGTGTTACCCAGCATATAGGTCAGACGTACCAACCCAGTGTTTGGGTAGTTTTTTATGTTACCCAGCTCCTGAGTTAGACGTAACAACCCAATGTTTGAGTAGTTTTTGTGTTACCCAGCTCCTGAGTCAGACGTAACAACCCAATGTTTGGGTAGTTTTTGTGTTATCCAGCTCCTGAGTCAGACGTAACAACCCAATGTTTGGATAGTTTTTGTGTTATCCAGCTCCTGGGTCAGACGTAACAACCCAATGTTTGGGTAGTTTTTGTGTTACCCAGCATATAGGTCAGACGTACCAACCCAATGTTTGGGTAGTTTTTGTGTTACCCAGCATATAGGTCAGACGTACCAACCCAGTGTTTGGGTAGTTTTTTATGTTACCCAGCTCCTGAGTTAGACGTAACAACCCAATGTTTGAGTAGTTTTTGTGTTACCCAGCATATAGGTCAGACGTACCAACCCAGTGTTTGGGTAGTTTTTTATGTTACCCAGCTCCTGAGTCAGACGTAACAACCCAATGTTTGGGTAGTTTTTGTGTTACCCAGCTCCTGAGTCAGACTTAACAACCCAATGTTTGGGTAGTTTTTGTGTTACCCAGCTCCTGAGTCAGACGTAACAACCCAATGTTTGGGTAGTTTTTGTGTTACCCAGCTCCTGGGTCAGACGTAACAACCCAATGTTTGAGTAGTTTTTGTGTTACCCAGCATATAGGTCAGACGTACCAACCCAGTGTTTGGGTAGTTTTTGTGTTACCCAGCTCCTGGGTCAGACGTAACAACCCAATGTTTGAGTAGTTTTTGTGTTACCCAGCATATAGGTCAGACGTACCAACCCAGTGTTTGGGTAGTTTTTGTGTTACCCAGCTCCTGACGCAGGGCGGCGGTCCGAAGTTATAAGTTCCTCCGCTGAACACGACACGAGCTCCGGCGCGAGATCCAGAGACGTTACAGTGGATGGGTTAAATCAACCCATAATGCTGGGTGAAATAAACAACTCAATTTGCTGGGTAAAATTTACCCAAAATGTGTTCTGTCCAATATTTAACCAGCCTTTGGGTTGAAAACAACCCAAATTGGGCTGTTTTTAACCCAGTGTTTTTTTAGAGTGCATTCTTTACGTGTGAAATCTGTTATGTACCTCACATAATATGTAAATGAGAACTCTTTCACGACTAAGCATGAGCAAGATAACCTGGGATTGTCAACCCAAGGTTAAAAATGACCCACGAGCAGTCAGTCACACATCTGATCTCCACTTTACCTCCTGCTTCTGTACGTCTCTCACCGTGTCCCCGCGTCACCCGGCTGCGCTCCTACAGGCCCTCGCTCTCGCTCACTGCTGATTGTCCACAGGAACTCGGCTGAAAGAGAATTTTCCGCTATTCGCATCCCATTTAGCCACAGCCAGCAGTCCTGCGGTTGCCTCTGATAATAGAAAGAGGTAAGGATAGAGCACACATGACAGAAGAAGAAAGGATGAAGGATGCAGGATGGGGAGGGAGAGAGAATGAGATCATCACAGGCTAGTCTAGACCAGTCTTTTCTGGATTGCATAACTCGCCTTATGCTGATGCATTTATTCACAGGTAATTAATGGGCATCGCCATGGAGACTGAATTGTCCTTTGGGCATCATGTGTGGACCATTTTCTTCCTCTTGCTGTTACATCTCCCTATTTACAGGACACAAATTTATCCGTTACTCATCCACTGGATGAGCCTGTAATGTAGTAAAGAAAGACTATCCGCATGTGCACATATATATTCAAACGCGCACACCTATAGACTAAACACGTAATACGCATGTGCACGCCGTCAGAGTTTTCACAGATTCACATTTTTCATATCTTGCACCTCGGATCCTGTTTCAGAGTGTGTGTTCTCGAGCTCCAAACACTGTTGTGCGAATGAACGTCCAGAACACATTAAATGTTTCTGTGTTCTGTGAGAGCGGTGTCGTGTTAGCGGCCCCTAAGTTAATAACTAATGATCTTTACAACGGAAGTGAATCAATCAAAACTAACTTTATCTGGACAATAACTTTATTCTAGAGCTGCTGTAAAGCCTAAACACTCTCTGTTACTGTAATCTCCTGTTATCACTGTAAAGCTGCTTTTAAACAATCTATATTGTTAAAGCGCTGTATAACTGAAGGAGACTTGACTGATGGTAAACAAGTTGTAGAGACGCCAGATACGGTATGTTCCAATCCAGGTTAAAGCTCTATGATTACACAATTAAAAGTGTGTGTTACTTGTGTTACTATACATTCCGACATCCCAATGAGCAAAGTGAAAATTGAAAATTGTTTTCATGCATGTTTGGACCAAACAGCAGTGAGTAAATTAATTGTACTTGGAATGAACTATTGCTGTAATCATCTTTTACATCCTCATACAGTCAAACTAAAAATTATTCAGACACCAGATATAATTTTTTATAGATTTTCACTGTGATCAGGACACTATAGTTTATTTGTGTAAGTGAGGAGAGCAAAATAAAGTAAACTGTGGCATATTACACCCAAATATTCTTCATACAGCGACTACCAGTGACATTTGGGACAAAATATGATTCCTCCACTTTGAGCTGATCATGTTTTGCTGAAGTGTGTTTTCTGTAATTGCTAATGCTCTTTTTACACACACACTGAACAACATGAAGCATTGCTTGGTCACTGGTTGAGCTAAACTGGTATTATCTAATTGTGTAGTTAAATTTAACAGCTGACAGATATTCAACATAATTCATGTGTGAGAGTCTAACAGAAGGACGGACAAAACCAGTCAAATATCCACTGATCTGAGATCTGAGTTCTGCTCATATTTTATTAGCATTTTCTAAACTATGTGATAATGTGAGAAATGTTGAAGGAGTCTAAATAAGTGTTGGTTTGACTGTAGTGTTGTTTAGGTGTCAGCATCCATTAGGTGAATGATGGCTTGTTCTCGGCACCTGAACCGCTGTGCTTTCGCCGGAGAGCCGTGTGCCGCCGAGAGGTCCTGCTCTTCTCCTCTGAGCACTGACCCGTGCCGACATGAGGCTCTTCTGATGGGATGGAGATTCAGATGCAACTCTACATCGGACTGGTTAACCAGAGGAGGCCTGCTGCACACGCAAAAATCAGGTTTAAATGTTTGAATTGGAATTATTAAGACAGAATGCGTGTGCTTACTGAGACGGGATTTAATTTACTGGGAGTTTTTATTGAATGGATGTGTGTGTGCTCTGGATGCATGCATCTCAAAACCCATCGACGTAAACTTGCACAGTGATGGAAATTGGTGCAGAAACAATGTTTACTCAGAAACTGGTAAATTTCACAATTAATTTACAGAAACAGCAACACATGAAATTTTGAAGTAGAAAAAGTATTTTCTTGTAAAACATACTCCAATAATATTCGTGAGCCTCATTTATTAATCTATAAAGTCCCCCTGTGGTGTAAATCCAGCGTTTAATGTTGTTTATGTGTGTATGTGGTGTTTTTAATACGCTTTAAGACACACCGTGTGTAAGTTCATAAGTCGACAGCATTGCTGAGTATTTCCTGCTTAAAACTGCAGTGAACCAAAGACAGTCTCAAACACACAGTTTGAAATCGCTGGTGTTTCTGACGTCACAAACGACCTTGTAACCAATCAGATCAACGTGTGATCGTCAACCAGTGGATCTCTGAGCTGAGTGAGTGAGTGGAGGCGGGGCGCATTTGCATATTCATAGAACCACGCATACTAAATGAGGCGAGGGTGTCGAGTTACATTCAAGATATTTCAAGGCATGAAGACATTTTTTCAAGGAAACCTTTTTGTTTATTTTGTAAAATTCTGTAATTTTGGAGATCAAAGATGAGTTTTAAGGGATACAATTATTGACTACAGGAGGACTTTAAATATCACGCTCCTATAAATTTGTGTATTTGTATTTGTGAAAATACTTTGTTAATGGTATGGATAGGCTGTATGACACACTGTCAATAGAATATTTTATGATGAATATGCGGCTTCATATTTTGAAATCCCAGTCAAAATGACCTTATAATAATTCAGATCATGCTAACTCAAAAACATGCGTTCACGAGTTAAAACCTGCCTCCGCTACGGTGACCACCCGTCCCGCTTTGCATTTTATTTATTCTTTTTGCGGTGTAGTTTTACCTATATTTAACAGCGCTTCGTCAGAAGTACAAATACCACAGCCGTTTATAAATCCTATCCAATGGCTGATGGGAAAGGAGTAAACACGGTCACTAGTGACAGCTGTCAATCAAAATGTGGAGCGGTGATTCGCTCATGTGTTCCTGTCAGAAAACAAATGGATAATTCGATAAATTCAAATTTTAATTTAACAGAATTGATCAACTTGTTGCCTGCTGTGGTCTTTTAATTCACATCCTTTTAAAAAATATAACGTTTTTGGTTTAATATATTTTTACTATATAAGACTGTCAATGATCTAATTTCATGTGGTTTTATATTTTATTTGCTCATTATTTATTTTGTTGTATTTTAGTTGGACTTGGTCAAAACCGTTTCAGAAATAGTGACGCCCGCTGCCTTTGGGCTCAGCGATGCTGAAGTTAAATGACATGTAAAGAACAAAGTATTTTTATCAGCTGAAAGGAAGAATACAAATGTTTTCGTGAAGTTAGATAGACAGTTTCAGGTTATGTTTAAGTGTTGGTAACATGTCCCACACAAACTTAGTAATCGTCCCACATTTGGTTTGTTTGAAGCTTTTGCGGCCAGTTATGTTCATTATATCAGTGTATATGTGAAATAATTATAATGTAAAGTCTATAATTAAGGGAAGGAAACTAGTCTAAACTAGTCTCATCTGAATAGGGCTTTAGTTCATTCCAATTCAGTGCCATTGACTTCACAAATGAGTGTTTGACAGGCCGTCCTCACCCTACTAACCTCATTCATGCCTAGATCCAGTGAGCACGAGCGCCACAAACAGCATAATGCATCCATGTTGTTCTATTATATAATGCACGCACGCTTGCTCACATGTACACATCACATAACCCATGAGATCTGCGGTCTGACGAGCGCTGCCGGCTCTTATGTGGAAGAACAGTAACAGGATGATTACGATGATGAGGTTTATCGACTATCTTGTGAAGTCATGCATGCCGGGTCCGAAATGAACTGTTTGCCACGCTTGCCAATGGCAGGTGAAATTTACAATTCATAAATGTTTTTATGGGCCATGAAACTGTATTTTGAATGATGTTTAAAAATATATTTTTCGCAATGATAAAATAATTAGTAAACACTTTACAAATCATGTATTAACTAACATGAACTAACAATGAGCAATACATTTGTTACTGTAATCTTTGTTAATAAAAATACAGCTGTTCATTGTGTGTTCATGTTAGTTCACAGTGCTAATGTTAACTAATACAACCTTTGATTTGAATAATGTATTAGTAAAGGTTGACATTAAGATTAACTAAAATTAATAAATGCTGTAGAAGTATTGTTCATTCTTAGTTCATGTTAACTAATGTCAACTGATGAACCTTATTATAAAATGTTACCAATGATTTTAAATGAAAAAGTTGTTTTCTTTCTTAGTTTATCTTGCATCACAGCAAAATTGAGGATTATTCACCTTATTCTAACCTTATTTTCTTGCCAAACCACGTATTTTACTTACATTTGTCACCTGGAACCTAAAAATAGACTTTTGATTTGCCTCTAGTGTAAAAGAAAAGCATGCATAATTACGCCATGTGTCACCGTATTACTGAAAAAAAAACAAAAAAACATTTGTGTTGACATGCATGCAAATCCTTCAGAACATTTGGCTGATATGAGAACAAAAATTCTGCATATTGTTTTCCTGGATAAAATCAGAGCGCTTGCCACCAGTAAAAGCCTGGAGCTCCAAACACAGACTTTTCAGGTTCTTACTATGTTATGGAGCACAGATATATGTGTGTGTGTGTGTGTGTGTGTGTGTGTGTGTGTGTGTCTTTGCCCTCAGCGAGAGCGACAGAACAGTTTGTTAGTGGAGCAGATCGGGAATGATTCAGTCCCAGGGGAGGAGGAGGGGTGTCAGCGAGAGAGAGAGAGAGAAAGTGAGAAAGAGGCAAAAATAGAGGCATTATCACCATGCACAGAGATGTATAATTTGTTTTTATCATCCGGTGTTGATAATTTTGGAGTAATGGGGGCTGTATTTATATCATTCATGCATGTGATGAGTTTAAACATTTACATGCCATTGCACTCTAAAAAAAAGCTGGGTTGTTTCAACTCATGTTTGGGTCAAATATGGACAAACCCAACCATTGGGTTTAAAATTGTATTAAAAAAATAAACCAACGGTTGGGTTCGTCCATATTTGAGTTGAAACAACCCATTTTTTTAGAGTGTGGAAGATGCATTATGCTCAGATTGCATTCAAGATAAACATTTATATAATTGTATTATTTGAGTTCTATATGTGTTTGTGACATGTATGCTCATGCAAGTAACGTGTGTAAACACAAGGTTAGTAAACATAAAGACTAGGCAAGCTAAAAAGATTTGCAGTACTTTTTAGAGTTAAACTGTACCTCACTTTATTAATGCAGAATGCATGTTTGACTGTTAAATATGTCTCATCTTGCATGATAATCCATGTGGAGGTGATGGTGACAGCTTTATACGCATGGATGGTAATCTCTGGGATTACAGTTATGTCCTTTTCCAAATAAACTAAATCGTTGGCGACAGAACCTTATAATTTTTGTTAGATATTTCATTTCACACTTTTTACTTTATCACTTTTTCCTTACAGGATTTACTCACCCTCCAGATGGATGCTGTATAGACTCTCTGAATGCTTTCTGCTTACTGTCATCCCGTTAACCGATTTGGAGTCACACACACACACACACACACACACGCACGCACGCGCGCACCGAAAACCGAGGCGCGATGCGTTTTGACATGTCACGCGCGCCCGCTAAAAAAAACCGGCCAGTGACTCAACGCACGAGCTGCGCGCGCTTAATCCAGCGGTCCGTTGGATTGGGCGGGAAGAATCGAGTGAGGAAACACGGGATTGGGTGGATTGAAGAGTCAAACTGATGATGTGACTCAGATGAGGAGAAGAATCCACATCACTTCACTTCACTTTACCTCAGCTGAGGAATTTCTGTTCGGCGATCACGGAAAAAAGACGTTTTTCCTGTCCACATTATTGACCTAATTGGAATTAATAACAGTTTTGGACAAATAGCTCCGCCAAAAGGAAGATTATTAAAGAACATTGTACTATTTCACGATGGCTTTCATGGTAAAACACGTCGTCGGAGGCCAGCTGAAGAATCTGACAGGAGGTCTGACAGAAGAGAAACCTGAAGGAGAGAAATCCGAAGCGGCTGCTAAAGGAATGACACAAGAAGAGTTTGAAGAGTACCAACAACAGCTAGAGGAGGAAAAGTAAGATAAACAATCTTCATACCTGATATTAACGTGTTATTTCTCTGAAATTTGTTTTTGTTTTTGTGAGGTGAACGCTGTTGTAGAGAAGCGGACGTTTGGAAATGGGCGCGCATTTTTCGCGCTTCGTTGGATATCGCGCGCGCGCGCGCGCTCGCTCGCAGCTGCTCATTTCGCTCAGGGAGATTCTTGCTCAGTCAGATATGAATAATACTCCATATTATTCACTTTACAGACCAACAAAATTGCGTGTGTAATTTAGAATATTTTACCTTTTCATCACAAATTCTGTCAAGTTGGTTCAGACATTCGGTGGTTTTTGTATTTGTTTATGTAAGTTGTGTATTCTAAAGTAGTATCAGAATTGATCATTAGAATTTGATGAATTATATCTGTTCTTAAGCATGTGAGAACAAATTAAAAAAGAAAGCAATCAAAACACTTATAAAAAGTAATGTACCATAGGGCAACATTGATAAGAATGATTACCATATTAATGTACAATGGTATAATGGTACCCCAAGATACATAATGGTACCCCAAGATACTTACCATGTTTACCGTGGTGTATATACCATGAGACATGTCCAAAACACAATATAACCATGTTAGGCAAGTATAGATTCAGTTCTCTGCTTTACGCAGTATTAGAATCCACTCATTCTCGCCTCAGGTAAAATAATTTTAATTAGCATTTTACACAGTTTCATTTAAACCCCAATCACATTTTCCAATCGGAACATTTAACACTTTAATTAAGCACTTCTTGTGAATTGTAAAAACCCAAAAAATGAGACTGTTGTACCCATCATATTGATCAAGCCAAACAATTCCTGTGATCTTCACATGCTTTGTCTTTAGAAATCCTCTCATGAAGGACTTGAACAGGTGGCTGTGTTGACAGTGCGGTTTGCATAACTGCCATATTTGGAAAATTGTGATTTCACAGACTTCAAATGGCTGTGCCGAGCTGGTAATCCAACTCATTTCCTCGGAGAGCAGATTTTACATGCTGAGAACAGCTAGTTTTAGACTGTTGACTTTGACAGGGAGTTGTGTGTTTAATCTCTCGAATCAGCCAAACCACCATGATCTTCTCAAAGGTTTTTTTGTTTTTGTTTTGCTGCTTATTGATATGGGGATTATTTTAACTAGTCATTTGTTGTGGATGAGCATCCGTCGAGTGTCAGTGCGAGTCTAAATCCCTGAGATATTTTCGCTCGTACTCGTCTTCTCATAAGCACTCATTTAGCAGACACCTATTATACGGATGATCCCTGTGGAGAAATCATAAAAGGAAGGTTCCAGGTTCAATACTATGTACCTGGTGAAACTCGTCCATTAGTGTGTAATCCATTACTGTTCTTACATATATATATATTTTTTTTTATTTATTTAAACAGATTCTGTTGATACATCTTAACTTGTATTGAGCCTTGAACATTTAAGTGCCTTGATAATGGCTTATTTCATCCTCTTTTCAGGGATCGAACCAACAACCCTCCAAATACCAAACCTAAATGTTATCTTTAATTGCTGGTTGTTATTCCTCCACTTAAATGTGTCCATTCTGTTATGACCTTTGCTTTAGCCCTGGAGATTTGTATTGACCTTTCACCTCACATGACCTTTAACAATAATGTAACACATCTTGAGGTTAACTTAAAACCCTCTATTCTGCTATTTTAAAGGCTCCTAATGTTGTTTTGGCGTCTCCTACAACAGGTTCACATTCATCCAAGCTCAAACACACATTAATGTCCTCATAATCTCCACTGCAGCTTCAGCTCTTTCCTCTCAGTGTCTGAAACGCTTCCATCAAGGACTCAGTCTCTCTAAGCCCCGCCTCTCTGAGAGCTGCTCTGCTGTGATTGGTCAGAGAGCAAACGCTCATTATCATATCTGAATCTCAGCTCTTGATCACAGTGATACGAACAGTAACGATGGCGTGGGTTTTACCGTCTCAATCTCAGAAAACAGCGTCTTCTCGACACGAACAACACGAGCCGAACTCTCCCAGTCTCAGATACACTACAGTGTTTGAGGGCGGGGCTAAGAGACGCTGCTCAGCCAATCAGGACCACAGGCTGGCATTATGCTAATTAGTCACAAACCTACGCAGGATCAGCAGGAAGTGAGACTGAATTACTGACGACTCGTTTCAGTTCAGAATTGATTCTTTCTTTTGTTACACAGTAACTCAGTTTATCTGAGCTTTGATCGTTCACAGCTTTATTACACACTGCATGAAAGGGAATATCTAGAAAAAGCACTGAAGTTTTATAGTTATGTATTAAGTAAATCCATAATTAATCCATTTTTCATTTTTTAAATATTTCTGTGTTGATTATTTCCAATGTTTGATAAGCTGCTGATTTTTTAAACCCTTTTTTTAGGAATTAGAATAAATATTATAATCAAATAAAATGTAATTCTAGGCTATTTGATTTTGCTAAAGTTGATTGTCTCATTGCGCACTTATTTGAAATATTTTCAGCTTTCTTTAATGGATAAATGCGATTGTTGTAAGCAACTGTTCATTTCACCAGACTTTTGGCAAATAAACCCTAGAAATCCAGTCAGTCTGAAGTTTTTAATGCTCTCTTTGAAGGTATTTATTCCACGAGTTTCCTCGGCGTTCGGAGGAAAGCAGTTTAATCCTGCAGAATGACATCTCTCTCTGTGGACGTAGACTTGTTTTAGCTCATGCTAACGTTTAGAAATGGCTTGTCATGACAGAGATTACTTTTTAAGGTCAATTTAGGTCTTATATGATCATTATTCAAATAAACATACCAAAAAAATCCTAAAATTACTCCAATCAACAATCAGTTCAATTGCTGTTTAAATTAGAAATCGGCCAGATGATGCTTATTAGCTGGAGATTGACATGTTAGACTTGCGTAGATGATAAATGACCCAGTTCGTCCTCAGATTGCAGTGTTTGTGTGTTTTTGAGATGCTTCTGTTCTCATTTCTCCTCAGGCAAGAGCGAGACACCAATTTTGCCCAGAAGAAGGCGGAGAGGGCGACTATCAGGACTCACTTCAGAGACAAGTACAGGTTGCCCAAGGTAACAATTAATCACACAACTGCTCACACTATTAACTTACATCCCGACACCTCGCTCATCCACACACTGGGCCGAAGCGCATGTCACCACCGAATACGGTGTTATGTTGTGCTTGAAGATATTATCAATAAGGTTCCATTTGTGAACTGCAACATGAACTAACAATGAAAAATACGTCTAAAGCATTTATAACATGAACAGTTGCATTTTTATTAACTAACGTTAACAATGATTATACTCTAACAAATATATTGATCATTGTTAATGTTCATTTAATCATTTAGCAGACGCTTTTATCCACTAATTTACCTTAATTTATAGGGGTGTAACGACTCGACACATATCACGACACTGAACTCACTATACGATATTATTGCCATACATACTTAAAATGCTAAATTTGATATTACATTGTGTGTGTAAATGAATATTCTCGAATATGTTTGCGCTCTGTCACTGACTAGATATATTTATAATAATGTCGGCCACTTTCACTAGTAACATCAGACATCTGGCATTATCAGGACACACAGATATTCCCCCACTGCATTATTATACATTATATTCGACATTATATATAGTAGTTTTATGTAGAACTGACACTAAAACTCTGAAAACAAGAATTTTTTCTCACACAGTCATTTTTATTTTGGGTGAACTATACACATTACATGTTGTTGCATTTTTGTATTGCGATATATTGTGACATGATATATTGTTACACCCCTATTAATTTACCTTAGTTGTGACCAAGATTTTGAAGCCTATTTTACTGATTCTGATATTTTGCATTGTGAAATGATTTTTATCATTATTAATTACCCATTCTCCAATACTCAATAGTGTACTGTAATAACAAAAACTTACTTAATTTAATTAAATGACTCATTACTGTAATGCAAAAAAGTAATATTTTAATTGCAAAAGCCTACTAAATTTAAATTAGATAAGAAAGTTCATCAAGACAAACGCTGATGTTGGCGTGAGCAAGCTTGACCTGTTCCAGTTTTAAAGCTTGAAGTTTGAGGGTTTTGAAGGCAATACAGTCAGAAATGCAGGTTAATTGTGCATTTAAGTTGAATAATGACATACATGCATAGTAACAGGCAAATAAATATTAATTAATAGCTATTTAGAGACCAATATTTAATTTCAAGTGATGTTTAAATGACAATACTACTAATAAAAGTTAAGTAAAAAATAATGATGTATTCTAAGCATCGCATTTGTGGACTTGTGGTTCCTATGAGAAGCCCAGTTAACCCCTCGACTGCTCGGGAATGCTGTCAGTAACATGCAAACCAAAACAAACAAGACTTCATACTGAATACAGGGTAAAAGTGTGTTTAAATAGACAGGGTAATGAACTAAATGAAACAAGACACAACTGAAACATATAAATGAATAATGGGCAGGGAGTTGTGGGAAATGAAGTCTGGGAATATGGAGACGGTGAGGGACGAGGCTGCCATCTGCTGGTACACAAGGACAGGTGTAACACAGCTAAACTGTTTGATAATCAAGTCGAGTCAGCTTTATTTCTACAGCGGTTTTTACAATACTGATCGTTTCAAAGCAGCTTTACAGAGATAACAGGACAATAATGCAAATGTTGTTTCCAGAAGAAAATAGCGTCACAGTCCAGCTTAAGTAAGTTCAGTGACGGCTCATTTCTGTTGTAAAAAAGTTATTAATTTAGTTCATTTATATATAAATGGCTCTGGAGAAAACAGTGATGTCATCGTCCAGCTCAGTTCAGTTCTCATATAATGCTGTCGATGCAGGAGATCAATAATATTGCTGAATATTAAATGTTAAATGTGCCTAACTAAGCAAGACAAAAGTGAAAAAGGTGACAATAGCAGTGATTATCATTTCTTTGCCATTGTGGAGAGAAATGGTCTCTCTCTCTCTCTATTATTTTTTTTAAACCCATCTCTGGAGTGTGATGCTGAACTCACATGAGAGTTTTTGTATTGTTTTTGTATGAGCATTGATATTTTATGTGGCACAATAGCTCGCTCAGTCCCAGACAGCAATATAGTTTCGGCCCACATCTGGGCCGCGTTGAATCCACATTCACCAGATGTGGGCCGGACCTGGACCCACATCATGTTGCTGTCTGGGAATACCAGGTGTGATACCTATAGACTAAAGACGTAATACGCATGTACACGCCATCAGTGTTTCCACAGATTCGCGTTTTTGAAGTTTACGCAGAGATGATAACATTTTTCAACACTTTCACCTGTTTCAAGGTTTACGTTCTCGAGCACCAAACACTGTTGTCGTGCGAGTGAGCGGCCAGAGCGCGTTAAGGTCTTTCTGTGAGAACGGTGTCGTGATAGCGGCCCCTAAGTTAATAACTAATGATCTTTGCAACGAAATCAAAACTAACTTTAGCTGGACAATAACTTTATTCTAGAGCTGAACAAATGTAAAGCCAAACAATCTCTGTTACTTTAATTTCCTATTATCACTGCGCTGGTGCTTGCAACGTCAAGGTCACAGGTTCGATTCCCAGGGAAAGCAAGAACTGATGAGAATGTAAATGTGTGCCTTGAAATGCAATGTGAGTCGCTTTGGATAAAAGCGTCTGCCAAATGCATAAATGAACAGGGCCTGATGTATTTGTATGTATTTCATGGCCTGTTTTTCAGAACGAGTTGGACGAGACTCAGATCCAGGCGGCACGGGATGACGTTGAGCTCCCCACTGAACTGGCCAAGATGATCGCCGAAGACAACCAGGAGGAGGAGCAGAAGCAGTCGGTCCTGGGTCAGCTGACCAACATCCAGAACGTGGACATGGGCCATCTGAAGGGCAAAGCTCAGGCCACGCTGGAGGACCTGAAGAACTCTGCCGAGAAGTGCTGCGTCATGTGATCATTCTCTCCTCGTCTCCAAACAAATGCTGACAAACATCCGTATTCATATATCCAGTGTGACGTGTAGGTTTCATGATGCTAATGTTGTTCTAGGAGTTTAAATGTCATCAAATGTACACACCCTGCTCGGAGAATCTCACGGAAAACATCCTCAGGTCGCATTTCACCTCACGGGAAAGGTATATTTTGCATAAATTATGTTCTCATGAAAGTAACGTCGCAATGCAAATAACGTGCAAGTATAACTTCTTGACTTTGTGGTGAAATACGACATGTTTCTGGAGATTCACTGCTCCGGTTTGAACAGGTTTATTAGAGCGATAGCGTAGCGGGTTCGTGGAGAAACGACTCCCCAGACAGCAGCATAGTGTCGGCTCAGATCCGGCCCACATCCGGGCCACTTTGAATCCACATGTACCAGATGTGGCCCAGATCTGGAACCTGTTGAATCCACATGTACCAGATGTGGCCCGGATCTGGAACCTGTTGAATCCACATGTACCAAATGTGGCCTGGATCCACACGTTCCAGATGTGGCCCGGATCTGAAACGCGTTGAATCCACATGTTCCAGATGTGGTCCGGACCTGAAACTCGTTGGATCCACGTTCCAGATGTGGTGGCCCGGATCTGGAACCTGTTGAATCCACATGTACCAGATGTGGCCTGGATCTGAAACGCGTTGAATCCACGTTCCAGATGTGGTGGCCCAGATCTGGAACGCGTTGAATCCACATGTTCCAGATGTGGCCCGGATCTGGAACGCGTTGAATCCACATGTTCCAGATGTGGCCCGGATCTGGAACGCGTGGAATCCACGTGTTCCAGATGTGGCCCGGATCTGGAACGGGTTGAATCCACATGTTCCAGATGTGGCCCGGATCTGGAACGCGTTGAATCCACATGTTCCAGATGTGGCCCGGATCTGGAACGCGTTGAATCCACATGTTCCAGATGTGGCCCGGATCTGGAACGCGTTGAATCCACGTGTTCCAGATGTGGCCCGGATCTGGAACGGGTTGAATCCACATGTTCCAGATGTGGCCCGGATCTGGAACGCGTTGAATCCACATGTTCCAGATGTGGCCCGGATCTGGAACGCGTTGAATCCACATGTTCCAGATGTGGCCCGGATCTGGAACGCGTTGAATCCACATGTTCCAGATGTGGCCCGGATCTGGAACGCGTTGAATCCACATGTTCCAGATGTGGCCCGGATCTGGAACGTGTTGAATCCACATGTTCCAGATGTGGCCCGGATCTGGAACGCGTTGAATCCACATGTTCCAGATGTGGCCCGGATCTGGAACGCGTTGAATCCACGTGTTCCAGATGTGGCCCGGATCTGGAACGGGTTGAATCCACATGTTCCAGATGTGGCCCGGATCTGGAACGCGTTGAATCCACATGTTCCAGATGTGGCCCGGATCTGGAACGCGTTGAATCCACATGTTCCAGATGTGGCCCGGATCTGGAACGCGTTGAATCCACATGTTCCAGATGTGGCCCGGATCTGGAACGCGTTGAATCCACATGTTCCAGATGTGGCCCGGATCTGGAACGCGTTGAATCCACATGTTCCAGATGTGGCCCGGATCTGGAACGCGTTGAATCCACATGTTCCAGATGTGGCCCGGATCTGGGCCGACGCTATGTTGCTGTCTGGGTCGCTACGTCTTTATGAAGGGCTTATGGGAGCAGGAATGGAGATCCTTCCACACAAACACCTTCACGTTTCACCTTAATGACCCCTGACATCATTAACGCCCTTTGACCTTTCATTGAGTGCTGCTGTTTTGTGCAGGTGGTTTGGTGTCGTCGACCTTTTTCTTTCTGGTTTTCCCTCTTATAGAGAGCGTTTCTTAAAAAAAACAAAACAGACAGTAACATTGTGTCTGCCCACATCTGGGCCGTGTGGAATCCACATGTGGGCTGGATCTGAGCCGACACTGTTGCTGTCTGGGAACAATGATCTTCTGTTGAGGTGAGAATGAAGGAGTTCATGTTCTGTGTCTTACGAATGAAGCCATACTGGGGTTTGGGTTTTGAGTGAAGGAGCAATAAGCGAAACAACATAAAGCAATATTAATATTACCATCTCTGATCTAAAGGACAGAGCTGATAGCCAGTCCATGTGAAGAAAAAGGCTGTATTTGATTTGACCCGTAAGATTATTGTATGTTTATTTCTTTATTAATGGCAAGAGTGGTGTTTATTTTACTTATGCCCTCGATAGTCGTTTCCGCTGCATAAGTAACGTAATTACCAATGTGATGCAGTCGTGTAATTATTCTTCTGTAACTTCCAGACCTTGCTGATTTTTGACTGTTGAAAGTGTAATAAATATATTTGTACAAAGATTATGATGCATGTGATATGATTTCAGGCTTTGTGTGATCATGCAGTGCCGTGTCTGACCTGTAGGTGGCGATATCGGACAACAGAAACACGCTTCACTAACACTAATGCTCTCGTCAGGAAGCCTGTAGGTGGGTAGTGGACCTAACAAATAACCTTTTTGCAAACGAACATCCAGTTTAGGTAAATATCAAGTGTTTTGAATCACTTCAGTAGTTCAGTAGTCCTGCAGCGTGACAGTTTCTCATCTACATGTACAGCATTTCTACAACTATAATGTTCTTTGAAACTGTTTCAGATTCAGTATAACTCGACTACCCAGCTGTGATTTAGTGTTTTACCTCACTGATTCTGTTTACATTTACACTTATTCATTTAGCAGACGATTTCATCCAAAGCACCTTACAAATGAGGAACACGACACGTGATTCAGCGTACACACGAGAGCTGCAGGTAACAGTTTCAGACACGACAAACTACAGGCCGAGACTGAGGAAAACCCAACTGAAATAATCTTTACAACAATATGATGATATTGGGAGTTTGATTTAGAGAATTTGAGATTTACAGACAGAAATTTTAAGCTGTTTTAAAAATCAATATTATAGAAGCACGTTTCCACCACATGAGAAAGAAAATCATGCTTGTAAATCATAATTATGACATAAAATGTTAATGACATTGTTGTAATTTTGATTTTTTTATGTCATAATCTGTACTTTTGTTATAATTTCGACTTGTCAAAATTATGATTTCTTGTCAATTTTAACTTTTTGTCATAATTTAGATTTTTTTGTGTCATCATGACGTCCTAATTTCGATTTATCATTATTTAGACTTTTTTTGTCATTATTTCAACATGACGTAATTTTGACTTTTTGATATAAATATGACTTGTCAAATTTGTACTTTTATGACAATTATGACAATATTTTTATGACAATGATGACAGTTATTATATAATAAGTTCGACTTGTGTCATAATTTCAATGACATCATTTGGACTTTTATCTCAATTGAAAAAAATTTATGTCAGTATTGATTTTTGTCAAAATATTGTCATAATTTTGACATCATGATTTCGATTAATGTCATAATTTTGACTGTTATAATTTTGACTTTTTCTGATACAATTATGACTCATAATTTTGACGTCATTATTTGAACTTTTTGACTTTTTGTTGTCTTAGTGAAGTATTTCAGAAATGTACATATATACAAAGTCACAGTTAGCGAAAAAAAATGTATTTAAACAATGTAATAATTTAATGAAATAATAATAAGTAATGAATAATTGTTTGTTAACAAATGATTATGACATTTAGAAAACATAGCATTGGTGCGTGTTGATTCAGTGCGTCATCTGAAACCTTCGCAGGAGTTGGCACCGTGTATGTCACAGTTTTGACTTTTTATGTTATAATTTACTTTTTTATGGCACATGATTTACCAAAGCAAGATTTTCACCCCAATGTGTCAGAAACGGGCTTCCACATAACATGTTTTCTGGCTGTCCGAGTCCCCTAACGCCCCCCATCTGAAGACTGACGCACTGACTCCTCTGTCCCAGCTGTCCTGTCACACACTCGGGACGCTGTGGCTCTGCTTCTCCTCCTCAATCCCGCTGTTTTCCATGTGAATAGCCGAGGACGGCGGGTCTCAAGTGCGCAGTGAAAGGACAGGGCAGTAAAGATATTGTTGTGGAAAGTCTCTCTATTGGCGTTCCTCTGGGCTGCTGCATGGCCAGGCGCACACAAAGAGGGTGAGACGGTCCAGAAAACACTTTTGTGGCCTTTTCTTTTCCACCGGGGCGCGATTAAACCGCCTGAAAGCAGCCCGAGGGGAACGGGGGAAGAAACCCACCGGGACCGGCTCGGCTTATACAGGGGCTTGTTCTTGGGTTTGCGCTTAAGAGAAACAGATTTGTTTTTCTGCGCTTTAAATTGAAGAAGTGGTTTGCAGATGTTGAGCTTCCAACAGAAGAATGTGTGTGTGTGTTTCTCTCTCTCTCTCTCTCTCTCCTGACAGGGTTTTGTAATCTCACGCAGAGAGAGAGAGAACGAGAGACCACACAGCTCGCAAGCTTCATGAAATTTATAAACATTTTATTTGTCCCGTACAGGAGGTGAGCTTTGCCAAAAACGGCGTTTCTATGGATGAAATCCCGCGTTTACAGCCAATAGAACAAGAGAATGAATAATAAAGAGAGAGAGGAAGGTTTCGGAGGAGGGGTCGTGTGTGTGTGTGTGTGTGTGTGTGTGTGTGTGAATGCACAGCCGAGCGTGAAAGAGTCGGAGGGACAAAGACATGCAGCATGAAGCCGTAACAGGAGCAGAACACACTCTAAACTACACGAGAGAGGAGGATTCTCACGGACGCAGAGGAATGCCCTCGGATCGCAGGGATCGACTGATGAAAAGCTTCATTGAGGAGTAAATGTGTCTTTTCTCACTGAAATGAAGTTTTTGCAATTCTCCCTTGTTGACACAGAGAAATGCATCGGATCGCAGGGATTGGACTGAACTGAAAGCTTCACTGTGGAGTTTAAATGCATGACTTTTCTATGATGCGCTCTCGCAGAAACTAACTCTAGAACTCGCAGAAACTGAATTTTATTGCGACGCAAACGGAGGATTCTCATGAAGACAGAGGAACGCATCGGATCGCAGGGATTGGACTGACCGACTGAAAAGCTTCATTATTGAGTAAATGCGTGACTTTTCTCGCTGAAACTCACTCTGAAGTTTTTGCAATTCTCACTCAAAACAACATCAAACCCCCAAACGGAGGAGGATTCTCCTGAAGACAGAGGAATGCGCGGCGGATTGCACTGATTGCACGGCTAAAAAGCTTACTTGTGGACTAAATGCACGAGTTTTCTCGCTGAAGTGTTAGCCGCGCGATGCCCTGTCCCCCCCCGGCGCTGCGCTCGAGAACCGCACCGATGCGCGCGTGCGTCTGAGCTCAGACATGAAGATCCTCTCGGCGCTCGTCGTCTGGGCTGTGATGACGACTCTGGACGCTCAGCTGGTTTGCTGGCAGGCGCTAGTCAGGTGTCACGAGGAGCGCGAGTGTGAGCTAGCGTATAACCAGTACCTGAGCGCGTGCGACGGGAACATCCGCGGGGAACGCCGCCAGTGTCCTAGCCACTGTATTAGCGCGCTAATCCGCCTCAACCAAACCGGATCCGGGCCGGATCTGGAGAGATGCTCCTGCGAGACGGATCGCGAGTGTCTGAGCGCTAAACGAGCCATCGACCCCTGTCTCCCCCGCACTCATCCTAGCGGAGCCGACAGCATGGGTTGCACCGAAGCGCGCCGGCGGTGTGAGGACGACCCCGCGTGTCACGCGGCTCTGATGGCGTATCTGTCCCACTGTGGACAACTGTTCAACGGGAGGAAGTGCTCGCCGCAGTGCCGGTCCACCATCGAGCAGCTTCTGTTAACGCCGAACGGCGTGATGCTAAACACCTGCGTGTGCGACGGCCTCGAGCGGCCGTTCTGCGAGGTGGTGAAACAGAACATGGTGAAACTGTGTTTGATCGGAGATCCCGGCGGTGAACACGACGACGCGTACGAGGACGAGGATTACGAGGCGAGACCGGGAAGCGAGGCGAGCGATGCGGTGACGTCCAGCTCCAGCGCTTCGGCTCTGTCTCAACACGTGCTGTTGCTGCTCGTTCTCGCTGCGTTCCGGACTCTGTGAACACGACTGGGAGAAACCGCTGGAATACACCCACATCTGGAGAGTGTGTAACTCTGCACACAAGCCTCGCCGACGCCGGCTCTGCGAGCGGTTGCAGGAAGAATGGCATCTAAACAACTAAAGATCACACACAAAATCGGTTACACTTTGTCGAAAAATTTCATACATTTTTTTGTCATTATTGACTTTTTGTCATAATTATAAATGTAGTTTTGAGTTTTTATTTTCGCTCTCGCTGCGTTTGAGACTCTTTAAATGGCCGGATGATGGAATGAAACCATTCAAGGCTGGAATACACTTCAGATCTGGAGATTTTAACCTGAGACATTCTGCTGCCTTTAAAGGTGCAATATATATGTGGCTTTTTCACTCTACTAAAGCATAAAAATACCCTAACATGTCTGCATATATTGAGGAAACTGCTGAGTTCACACACTTCTCTGATAAACACTTTACTCGGAAATGTGCGTTTCCAGGCTGGGATGTTTGTTTTTGTTGTGGTCTGATACTGTACGTTGACCCGTGTGAGCGTCGAGTCCGAGGAGGCGGGAGAAACCACGATCTACAATATTTTGAATTCGACTGCTAGAAAAGTAAAATGACTTAAGAAATTGTATCTTGTTTTCTGAAATAAAAAATCTAAATGAAGTGAGTTTTTGCTTAAAACAAGCTAAATGATTTGCCAAAGGGGTAATAAAAATAATCTTGTTTCCCATTTGAATTCAGATTATTTTTCTTGTTGTCCATTAGAATAGTTTTTTTTCTTGTTTTCCATTAGAATTGTTTTTTTTTATATTGTTTTCCATTAGAATTACGATTTTTTTTCTTGTTTTTCATTTGAATCAAGGATTTTTTCTTGTTTTGCATTAGAATTAAGATTTTTTTTCTTGTTTTCCATTCGAATTAAGTTTTTTTTCTTGTTTTCCATTTCGAATTAAGTTTTTTTTCTTGTTTTCCATTAGAATTACGATTTATTTTCTTGTTTTCCATTTGAATCAAATTTTTTTTCTTGTTTTCCATTTGAATTAAGTTTTTTCTTGTTTTCCATTAGAATTACGATTTTTTTCTTGTTTTGCATTAGAATTCAGATTATTTTTCTTGTTTTCCATTAGAATTATGTTTTTTTCTTTCATTAGAATTACGATTTTTTTTTTTCTTGTTTTCCATTAGAATTAAGATTTTTTTTCTTGTTTTCCATTAGAATTAAGTTTTTTCTGTTTTCCATTTGAATTTAGATTTTTTTCTGTTTTCCATTTGAATTAAGTTTTTTTTCTTGTTTTCCATTAGAATTAAGATTTTTTTTCTTGTTTTCCGTTAGAATTAAGTTTTTTTCTTGTTTTCCATTCGAATTAAGTTTTTTTCTTGTTTTCCATTTCGAATTAAGTTTTTTTTCTTGTTTTCCATTAGAATTACGATTTATTTTCTTGTTTTCCATTTGAATCAAGTTTTTTTTCTTGTTTTCCATTTGAATTAAGATTTTTTTCTTGTTTTCCATTTGAATCAAGTTTTTTTTCTTGTTTTCCATTAGAATTAATTTTTTTTTCTTGTTTTCCATTAGAATTAAGATTTTTTTCTTGTTTTCCATTAGAATTAAGGTTTTTTTCTTGTTTTCCATTAGAATTAAGATTTTTTTTCCTGTTTTCCATTAGAATTAAGATTTTTTTCTTGTTTACCATTTGAATTAAGATTATTTTTCTTGTTTTCCATTAGAATTAAGATTTTTTTTTCTTGTTTTCCATTTGAATTAAGATTATTTTTCTTGTTTTCCATTCGAATTAAGTTTTTTTCTTGTTTTCCATTAGAATTACGATTTTTTTTCTTGTTTTCCATTTGAATCAAGTTTTTTTTCTTGTTTTCCATTTGAATTAAGTTTTTTTTCTTGTTTTCCATTAGAATTAAGATTTTTTTCTTGTTTTCCATTAGAATTACGATTTATTTTCTTGTTTTCCATTTGAATCAAGTTTTTTTTCTTGTTTTCCATTTGAATTAAGTTTTTTCTTGTTTTCCATTAGAATTAAGATTTTTTTCTTGTTTTCCATTAGAATTACGATTTTTTTTTCTTGTTTTGCATTAGAATTCAGATTATTTTTCTTGTTTTCCATTAGAATTATGTTTTTTTCTTTCATTAGAATTAAGATTGTTTTTCCTTGTTTTCCATTAGAATTAAGTTTTTTCTGTTTTCCATTTGAATTAAGATTTTTTTCTGTTTTCCATTAGAATTAAGTTTTTTTTTCTTGTTTTCCTTATTTTTTTATTTTTAAAAATCTTGTTTTCCATTAGAATTAAGATTGTTTTCTTGTTTTACATTAAGATTTTTTTTCTTGTTTTCCATTAGAATTAAGATTTTTTTTCTTGTTTTCCATTTGAATCAAGTTTTTTTTCTTGTTTTCCATTTGAATTAATTTTTTTTTCTTGTTTTCCAGTAGAATTAAGATTTTTTTCTTGTTTTCCATTTGAATCAAGTTTTTTTTCTTGTTTTCCATTAGAATTAAGTTTTTTTTTCTTGTTTTCCATTAGAATTAAGATTTTTTTTCTTGTTTTCCATTAGAATTAAGATTTTTTTTCTTGTTTTCCATTAGAATTAAGATTTTTTCCTGTTTTCCATTAGAATTAAGATTTTTTTCTTGTTTACCATTTGAATTAAGATTATTTTTCTTGTTTTCCATTAGAATTAAGATTTTTTTCTTGTTTTCCATTTGAATTAAGATTATTTTTCTTGTTTTCCATTCGAATTAAGTTTTTTTTCTTGTTTTCCATTAGAATTACGATTTTTTTTCTTGTTTTCCATTTGAATCAAGTTTTTTTTTCTTGTTTTGCATTAGAATTCAGATTATTTTTCGTTATCCATTAAAATTAAGATTTTTTTTCTTGTTTTCCATTGAATCGTTTTTTTTTCTTATTTTCCATTCGAATTAAGTTTTTTTCTTGTTTTGCATTAGAATTACGATTTTTTTCTTGTTTTCCATTTGAATCAAGTTTTTTTTCTTGTTTTCCATTAGAATTAAGATTTTTTTTCTTGTCCCCCATTGGCAGATAGTTTGGCTTGTTTGCAGTGTTAAAGCAGACACTCTATTAATACTCTAATGAGAGTTAGTTGACATGTAGTTACTTAGCAGGATGTCTAAAGTGGAACATCGAAATAAAATGTAACCAAATAAGGTTAAAAATTAAACTTTACCGTTCTAGACTAAATTTTAAAGAAGCTTCATTCCAAAAAATGCGAAAGGTCTTATGATTGTATTTTGATTTCATGTTTAATGTTTTTTTCTTCTGCTGATGAAGCATGTCTACGAGCTGCTTAATTCATAAAATTTTATTAAAAAATTACTTAAAACTAAAGTAATGAAATGATCCCGAACCCTTCAAGCTTCGGAACCGTTTCCTCTGACTTGTAAGTCGTTTTGCACACGGAAACATGCGCTTCATGCATGACAAATGAAACAGTGTTCTATAATCATCTCAATAATGTGTTTGATCGAATCAGAATCCGAGTGTGTCCATCCGTGAATCTGCTCGTATTGCATCGACTCGTCAGGCCTGAATCTGAGCAATCGTGGACTCCAGCCTGACTCGAGACGTTTGGGACGGGAACTCTCCGCAGTGTGTGTTATGATCCAGCGTTGTGGCTCCTGAAGTGTGTGTTCAGTGACTCGAGACGTTCGGGACAGGAACTTTTCGCAGTGTGTGTTATGATCCAGCGTTGTGGCTCCTGAAGTGTGTGTTCAGTGACTGGAGACGTGTATCGAGCTCTTGCTGCCAGCAGACTCTCATTGTACTCGCATCTTACTCTAACATGTGAGTGCGCGTCTCATAAAGGAGCGGTTCCGGGATCAAGTGCTTCGTTTAGGAGAAGAGGCCCTTCAGGAGCCGTGAACAGCCTCACACACACTTCAGCTTTACTGGACTCTGATGTTGAAGCGCATCTCTACACGTACCCGTTCCTCATGAATGCTGGAAATCAACACCCAGTGCCTGAAAAACGTCAAGCTTCAAACTGATTTTTAATATTTGATTTCAGTGGTTTTCAATTTCAAAGGTTCTTTCTTTGCATAATAATGAATTATTAGTAATGTCTAGTGAGTTTATGTAAACTCTGAGATCAGAAACTAACTCTATGCAAATCTTCTTCTACACTGCAAAAAGTGCTTTTCTTACTTAGTATTTATGTCTTGTTTCCAGTTCAAATATCTAAAAATGCTTAAATCAAGAAGCATTTTAATAGATAAGTAAAATGACATAAGAAATTCTGTCTCGTTTCCTGATAAAAAAATAATAATTAAGTGGGTTTTTGCTTAAAACAAGCAAAATTATCTGCCAATCGGGTCAGAAATGTTTTTCTTGTTTTCCATTTGAATTAATTAGAATTTCTAAAAAATCTTATTTTCCATTTGAATTAAAAACATTTTTTCTTGTTTCCCATTAGAATTAATTAGAATTAAGTTTTTTGTTTTCCATTAGAATTAATTAGAATTAAGTTTTTTTTCTTGTTTTCCATTTAAAATTTTTTCTTTAAATCTCGTTTTCCATTAGAATTAAGATTGTTTTCTTGTTTTCCATTAGAATTAAGATTTTTTTTCTTGTTTTCCATTAGAATTAAGATTTTTTTTCTTGTTTTCCATTAGAAGTAAGATTTTTTTCTTGTTTTCCATTAAAATTAAGATTTTTTTCTTGTTTTCCATTAGAATTAATTAGAATTAAGTTTTTCTTGTTTTCCATTTAATTTTTTTTTTAATCTTGTTTTCCATTAGAATTAAGATTGTTTTCTTGTTTTCCATTAGAATTAAGTTTTCTTCTTGTTTTCCATTAGAATTAAGATATTTTTGTCTTGTTTTCCATTAAAATTCGGATTTTTTTTCTTGTTTTCCATTAGAATGAATTAGAATTCAGATTTTTTTTCTCGCTTTCCATTAGAATTAAGATTTTTCTGTTTTCCATTAGAATTAATTAGAATTAAGTTTTTTGTTTTCCATTAGAATTAATTAGAATCAAGTTTTTCCCCTTGTTTTCCATTAGAATTAAGATTTTTTTTCTTGTTTTCCTTATTTTTTTATTTTTAAAAATCTTGTTTTCCATTAGAATTAAGATTGTTTTCTTGTTTTACATTAAGATTTTTTTTCTTGTTTTCCATTAGAATTAAGATTTTTTTTCTTGTTTTCCATTAGAATTCAGATTTTTTTCTTGCTTCCCATTAGAATTCAGATTTTTTTCTTGTTTTCCATTAGAATTAAGCAAAAACTCACTTAATTATTATTTCTTTTTTTATCAGGAAACAAGTTTCTTGTCATTGTACTTATCTAGTAAATGCTTCTTGATGTAATAATGTTTTAGATATTTGGACTGGAAAAAAGACACAAATACTGAGTAAGAAAAGCATTTTTTGCAGTGATTCTCTTTCATGTCGTCTACGATCAGTGCATTGTAAGGGAATCGCACACAGAAAGTTAGAGATGATTACAGCGGCTGATAAAGCGTCTGATATCGGGAGGAAACTCCACATTTGTGTGTTCTTGTGTAGAGTGTGTTTCCGTTTCAGTATTTCAAAGGTTATTGAAGTTTCACAAACTTTGCACAGAAAAAGAATTTATTTATGCATTGTGGAATTTTTAAGAAAATAAAAGTCATGCTGAACTGCACTTACTCTGTCATGTGAAGCTGGAAAACAGGGAGTATTTACTTCCAAACCCAGTGAACTGTTCAACTAGATGTGCGTCTCACTTTAGTTCAGGGTCTAATTCTCACTATTAACTACAGCTGTCGCCTCAATAAACAGCCAATCACAGCTTATTAATAGTTAGTACAGTAGTTAAGTTTAGGTATGGGGTTATTAATGGATGCAGAATATTGTCATGCAGAATAAAGCATTAATATGTGCTTTATTAGCAATGTCGTAGTAATATGCATGATAATAATAGACTCAATAGTGAGATCTGGACCCTAAAGTGTTAGCGATGTGTTATTATGTAAATCAGCACATGATGTCGATTACTGAGATTGGTATAAAATCATATTCCATATCTATCCATATCATGTTATTAAGGCGAGACACTACAGGCTATAACACTGTTTTCATGTTTCCTCCATAACATTCGTCTTCTTTCACACTCGTGGACAGAAAACATCCACACACACATTGAACTGTTTCTTTGATTGCTCTTGATCTATCAGCGTCTGTAGATTTCAGTCTCAGTCTTTAATGAGTCAGAGATCTCCACTTCTGCAGCTTTACACACTTTTATTCATATCTATATTCTTCATAAATCATTCACCTGCTTTATACAATATTTCATTCCTACAAACATGGAGAAAATTTACGTTTTCCGTCTGTTTGACAGTATTTTCTGATTTATATCCAGAATTCCACTCTGGAAAAACCTTTAAAACATCAATCAAACATGAATTATGAATCTGACTTTAT
>JAROOI010000088.1:270000-295000 GCA_030578255.1 Tiaroga cobitis
ACTGGGGTGTGTGTGTGTGTGACTTTACCTGCCAGTGCCAAGAGTAATTCGCCCAAACTCTGCTGGTATAAATCAAGAGTGTCGTAGTCCTCGGCTCCGCTCTCCTCCTGCACACACAGCCCATCGCTACTCCATTACCCATCATGCAACACTGCAGCTCACATGACACATGGAAATTCAATTCACATTTATTTATTTGTATAGCGCTTTTCACAATACACATCATTTCACAGCATTTTTACAGAGTCCACATTACAATATACAGTGAACTGTTATCAGAGACTGTCTGAGTTATGCATTTCAGAAATGTACATATACAAACTTACTAATTTAAACAATGTAATAATTTAAGGCAGAAACAATGAGATATGTCATAATGATTATGACATTTAAAATGTAAAATTAGCATTATTTAGTATACATTATATATCAGTATATTGTAAATGATATATTAGTATGAATGAGTCGCTATGACACTCACCCGGGACACAGCGCTGGACGCCGCCTCCAGAGCGCTCCGCACGCGCGGCTGATCTCGGCACAGCTCTGAGGAGTTAACAGAATCACGCTGGTTCATGATGGCAGACAGACTACAATCAGCACTTATCAAACAATATCTTTATTATTTATATGCGGTATCTGATGTTTCACTTCATAGAGATCAGCCCATTGACCAGCGCTGTCCTTATATCCTTATACTTCCTTATTCAAACTGATTTTTCCCATTAATATATGATTGACCTGAAGAATGAAAGTTGTATTATATACTTATCATAATCTTAACATCATGCTCATATCTCTATATCTCAGACTGGCTGAAGCGTCAATTTGGCGTAAAATGATGATCTAAAAAATGTCAATAATTCAAGACACTTTTCAAGCTCCTCTTCATAAATATGTGTTTTCCAGGACTTACTTTTGAAAAGTCAAACTCAAGCACTTTAAGCACTTGTACGGAGCCAGGTTAGAGATGTGTAGTGTGGTTCTGTTACCTATTAATATGTTCCTGGTTGATTTTGCCGCCTCAAAACTGATTTTATTGTCGGATCTGACCAGAGCTTTGAGCTCCTCGGCTCGAGACACGTACTGATTCACCTGAGAGAACACAACAGACATAAGTCCCGATTCATCATCATCGGGTTCTCACGGGTTCTCCGAGTCACCTTCTGTCTCAGTGCTTCCTTCCTCAGTCGGTCAGGCTCGTCTGAAAGCAGAGAGACGAGGACCGTGAGATCTGAGATGTGTGTCGTGTGTGTGTGTGTGTCGATGTGTGAGGCGCTCGTGTCTTACAGTGAATGGCGGGAACGAAGTGTTCGAGTGCACTGCAGTAGAGAGACAGCGCTGTCGCTCGCTGCCCGTCCTGGTCCTTCTGCACCGCCTGCGTCACCAGCGCTTTCTGCGGGACAACATCATGAACATTCAGCCGATATCCACAGCCGATAATCCTTTATATATGAAAGCCGATAAACCAAAATCCAAATGTTTATTTAATTTTTGAATTTATTTAATTTAGTTTATTTGAATTACTGAAATAAATGAACTTTTGCCCCATATTCTCATTTTTCGAGTTTCACCTGTATATTTGAAAACCGATGACCGATATTTTGCCCGATAAACCTAAATCCAAATTTTTATATAATTTTTGAGAACCTGATTCCAAAAGCAAAAGTCTCCGCATTAAAAACCACGACCCAAACACACTATTATAATGAGAACATTATAATTTTATGTTGACTATATGACTATCGGCTTTAATATATCGGCCAAATTTTCTTACCAGGCCGATAACGATAACATTAAAAATGAACGTATATCGGTCGATACCAGTTTATCTCTAATCAATATCTAATTGAATCAGGAAACAGTGATGGCAAGCTCTTCAATAAACACACTGTGTAATATAACTCTGCGTGACGCTAGCGGCGAGCCGCGCTTCTGCCACTTCAGGTCTAAAATAACCATGTGAGCGCTAGTGTGAGTTACTCTGTGTGTGTGTGTGTGTTATAACACACTCACGGCCTTCGCCAGGCTCTCGGCGCTCGGCATGTGCTCCAGATCCACGAACGGGTGAAGGAAGAACTCGTGGAAGGAGATGCGTGTGTCCGGGTCTCTCTCCAGCAGCCGGAGCAGGAGATCTCGACAGTCTCGGGGAACTCTGGCTCCGCACGGCAGCTACACACACACACACACACACACACACACACAGGGTTGTGTTGCTATACTTGTGGGGACATTCCATTGGCGTAATTGTTTTTATACTGTACAAACTTTATATTCTATTCCCCTACAATAACCCGACCCCTAAACCTGCCCATCACACACACACACACACACACACACACTAACCCGACTCCTAAACCTACCCATCACACACACACACACACTAACCTGACCCCTAAACCTGCCCATCACACACACACACACACACACTAACCTGACCCCTAAACCTGCCCATCACACACACACACACACACACACACACACTAACCTGACCCCTAAACCTGCCCATCACACACACACACACTAACCTGACCTCTAAACCTGCCCATCACACACACACACACACACACTAACCTGACCCCTAAACCTGCCCATCACACATAAACACACACACACACACTAACCTGACCCCTAAACCTGCCCATCACACATAAACACACACACACACACACTAACCTGACCCCTAAACCTGCCCATCACACACACACACACTAACCTGACCTCTAAACCTGCCCATCACACACACACACACACACACTAACCTGACCCCTAAATCTGCCCATCACACATAAACACACACACACACACAATAACCCGACCCCTAAACCTACCCATCACACACAAACACACACACACACACACACACTAACCCGACCCCTAAACCTACCCATCACACACACACACACACACACACTAACCCGACCCCTAAACCTACCCATCACACACACACAAACACACACACACACACACACACACACACACACACTAACCCGACCCCTAAACCTACCCATCACACACAAACACACACACACACACACTAACCCGACCCCTAAACCTACCCATCACACACAAACACACACACACACACACTCACTAACCCGACCCCTAAACCTACCCATCACACACACACAAACACACACACACACACACACACACACACACACTAACCCGACCCCTAAACCTACCCATCACACACACACAACACACACACACACACACACACACACACACACACACACACTAACCCGACCCCTAAACCTACCCATCACAGAAAACTTTATACAGTTTTAGATTTTTAATAAAACACTGTTTAGAGTGTTTTTAAAGCCATTTGAAATACAAGGACTCAGGAAATGTCCTCATAAATCACATTCACGTTGTAATACCAGTGTAATACTCATGTCATTTTACAAATACCTGTCCTCATAAATATCACACACACACACACACACACACAGAGCAGAATGTCTGGAACAACTGCGCCATCTAGTGCTGACAGAGAATAGAATTTGTTTATGGAATATTGGGGTGTTTATTCTAAATGATTATCATTATTGTGTTAATAATCCTGAATCAGAATATCTTCCTCTTGCAGCATCTCTTCTCTTCTTTGATGATGAGGGCGGAGCTTTAACCTGTCACTCACATGAGATCAGCCAATAGCAAATCACAACCATCCAATCAATTCCCAACAGACACAGTCAAGCCCCGCCCACATGTGTTCTTGTTCCAGAAGCGTTTGTAACTAGATCTGTAAACACGAGTCTCACCTCGACGGGTTTCTCACTGCGGATCTTCTCTTCCAGTTCAGCGAAGGAGCGAGAGGCAAACGGAGCTCGTCCAAATAAAGCTTCTGCCCTCAGAAACACACACACACACACGCGCGCGCGTTCAAAAACTTTGGAAAAATTCAGATTTTGAAATGCTTTTGAAACCTTCATCAAGGCTGTGTTTATTTGACAAAAAATACAGTAAAAACAGTTACATTTTATTATAATGTAAAACGTCTGTTTTCTATGAGCATATATAGTAGCGATGCACCGATATGAACATTTTGCCCGATAACCGATAATTCTTTATATTTGAAAGCCGATAATCGATATATTGGCCAATAAATCTAAATACAAATTTGTATATAATGTTTGAAAGCCTGATTACAAAAACAAAAGTCTCACTATTACAAGCCATGTCCCACGCACACGATTATAATGTTCTCATTATATTTTTATGTAGCCGATATGACAGACTCGTGTCGCACTGAACTGGATTTTCCTTTTTGAAGTGATTCCAATCATATTTCAAGCATTTCAAATCCATCATGTTGAACAGTGCGCATCTGAAGCGTCTCAGCTGAAGGAGATAATACATTATTTATCAGCTTTAATATATTGGCTATATTTTCTTATCGGCCCGATAACGATAACATTACAAATTAATATCAGGCGATACCGATATATCGTACATCCCTAATATACAGTAAAGTGTAATTTATTCCTGTGATCAAAGCTGAATGTTCAGCATCATTACTCCAGTCTTCAGTGTCACATGATCCTTCAGAAATCACTCTAATATGAGGATCTGATGCTCAAGAATCACAGTTCTCATTATTAAAAATTTTTGTGGAAAGATATTTTGAAGAATGTTGGGGAGCAAATAACAGTAACTTTGATGATATGAACTTTGATGAGCGACTCACCGTACAGAATGACCCCGACGGACCACAGATCCACGCGAGCGTCGTAGTGCCGGCGACACACCATCTCTGGAGCCATGTAGAGCGGAGAGCCTCTGAGCGCGTGCTGCTCGTCCCACGGGCTCATGTACTGCGCAAAACCAAAGTCTACACACACACACACGTCATCATTTAGCCAAAGCGACTTACAACTGAGGAGAGCAACAGACGCAGTGAAACTAATAATAGGACAACAATATGTAAGTGCTGTGAGTCTCAGTGTAGTCTAACGCAGTATTATTATTACTTTAATAGATATAGAAGAGAAAAGAAAGTGTTAGTATTAATGGATCAAGTGTTGCTGAAAAAGATTCTTAAAAAAGGGCCACGCAAAAACACACACACACACCGACTCATTCATGCATTGTGTCTGGGGAAAACTATCATGTACCGTACAGTGCAGAAATCTTAGTATTTTCAATCAAAAAATTCATTTTTAAGCCAGTTGTTTGTATATTTTTCGGTAGTGTGTCAGTAGGGAATATAGCGTGTGTGTGTGTGTACGTCTCCGTCAGCTGTTACACACAGAGTGGCAGCATTTGTTTTCAGCATTAATGCCACGAAAAACACACAAAACGCATCTAAAACGGGGAAGAGCTTTGAGATCGACTGTATAAATAGATTTGACAAGAAATCTGAGGTATATTTTTACAGAGTGCCGAAAGCTACAGAACAGAGACGCAAATGGATCCGCGATTCACAGAAACAACGACTCCAGGCAGAGAACGGTGGATTACAGTTTTCATTGTGTGTCGATATGCTGAATTATGGGGTAAAATCACACCCTATATATTGTATTGTTATATATTGTATTGACAACTCAATAATTAAATATTTACCATTGTATATTCTGCATAATTGGATGTTTTTTAAATAAACACTGACAAAAACGACACAAGTTTTAGGGTTGGACGATATGATGATATATATAACAGTGATATGAGTGATCATGGATTCACACCTATATTGTGTTTATATAAAGCGTTCACAGGCAAATTTGCTTTATGTTTTTCCCAGTGTGGAAATCAGGCTCATATAAACATGAGGAAACACGATTCCTGCCGCATGTCGATATCCACGATCACCGGATCTCTGGTCAGTCGTAAGGAACATTATATCGAGTCCAAGCTTTAGTTTAAACTGATCATCGTTTGTTTTACTCGTTTATTCACAGTTTCCTCTATTAACTCCAGTCACTCCGCAGCTCTTCTGCCACTCAGTCCGGCTGAGGCAGAGTGTTCCCGCGGGAAAGTGACTTTATATCAGTTTACATTCACAAACGATCATTTTGCAATTAATTGTAATTAAGCAGTGAGATTTGTGCATCCAGAAGGAGTCTCAAACATGTGCCGTGCTCCAGAAGCACCTCGGGTGTACCTCAAGGCTCAGTCCTGGGCCCGCTTCTCTTCACTATCTACACGTTACCACAGATGCGATGGGTTACATTCCCACTGTTACGCTGGAGTCATGCTTTGCTGAGATGCTGAAATAAAAATCACATGCGAGTTTCACCTGCGAGCTTTAATACGTTTCCACTCAGGAGAATGTTCTGAGGTTTGAGGTCCAGATGAGAGATGTTCTTCTCATGGAGAAACTGAAGAGCACATGCTGAAACACACACACACACACAACATCACTGGCTCTTGTTTTCTCATCTGAATCAGTCTGTATCCGTCATTTGTTTCATACCAATCTGTTGTAGGCAACGGCGCGCGACTCTTTCCGGAAGAATCCGTCGACTGCGGATAAAACTGGACAAATCTCCTCCCGAACACCATTCCAGAATCAGATAGATGTTATCACTGTCCCACTGACGGATAGAGACAGGGATGAGAGTTACGGATCAGCACAATAACACACACACACACACACACACACACACAGAACTGAATGCTGGGGATCTGTACCTGGAAGTCTTTGAGCTGCACTATATGAGGATGACGGACCGTCTTCAGGATCTCAATCTCAGTCAGAAGATTTTCCATTGAGGTTTTATTGAGACTTTTCTTACTGACCACCTTCACAGCCACCGCTTCCCTGCTGTCAGTCTGCAGTCAAACAACCTGTCCATCAGAACATGCAGATCATCAATAACACACACATCACAGTCACCAATAACCACTCGCCTTTCTGAACGCTTTATAAACTGTGGCGTATGTGCCGCTTCCCAGTTTCTCTGTGAGAATAAAGTCTCTGAGCTTCGGCGGAGCGAAACCCGCAGCCATCCCGAACCCACATCAATAATCAATAATCAGTGATATTTACAGCACAGCGCTTTCTTCTGCTGCCCTGATCTGAGCCATTGAAGCCTACGATTCAACCCCGGACTGTTAACTTTATATTATTAATAGTCATATATTATTTAATACATGATCAGAGGATCTTATACATTTCGTGAACATGAAGCGCTGCGGCGTGTTTACTTCCGCACGTTGACGTCATCGCTCACATCACTGACACCTGCCGGCCAGAGCTGGTACTGCGATAATTCATTTTTCTCATAATTTCAACTTTTTAATTACTTAGTATATAGTGGTTTACTTTTATGTCATAGTGATGACATAAAAAGTCGAAATTGGCTTGTTATTTCATAATTAGGGCTAAGTATGTCATAATTATGACGTTTTATGTCATTATGATTTACCAAAGCATGATTTTTTTTCTTATGTGTCATACATGGGATTCTATACATAGAAATAACCTTGAAGAGTATTTCTGTTCTCATGGGTCATGCATGCGGTGTTATAAATACGCTTCAGCTCATGTTAATAGAATTCGCTGCTAGAATGGAAGGCAACATGAACTCTGTGTAGAAATGGGCGGAGGTTGTATCTGATTGGTCGGATACAATGTGTTTACATAATAAATCCTCGATTTTTACTTTTCATTCTGTGTTTTTTTTTTCTCAAAATGTATTACTGCCATTATTAAGGTGTAAATTATTGTCTGTTTACTTTATTCAGAATCAGCGCGACTATATTTGGTCGTGATGAATCATAGTATTTCATTTGTATCTCTCTTAAATTAGATCTGTGAAAGGTTTTATACTTAAAACATTTTTGTAGCAAATTAAATGAAGCATTTCCATTAAAAAAAAAAGAAGAAATCTTTATGATTCAGTTTTTTTTTTCTCCATAAAGCACTTTCAACGCAACTCAAGGTTGACACATAGTGCTGTACAATACAACTAGCATCTGATACAATACAATGCAAATACAACAATACAAAAGAACACAACACAACAGAATACACACATTATACCTGGTTGAAAGCTATTGATTAAAGGTCTTTTTTAAGCAAATGCGCCCATATTACCCACCCATCCAACACTTGTCAGCTGCAATTGCCTGAAGATTGCTAGAGTATCTGCAAGAAACAAACAATAAAGATTATTTATAGAATTAAAGTAACAATGTGAATCACCAATACGCCTAATAAACTCTTGTATTGCGTCTAAAGGTCATCATCATAGGCCTACCCTCAATAAATGTCAGGTATCTGCCCCACTTTCTCCTAGAAACATCTTCTTTCTCCATTCCTTCATATACACAAACTTTGCCCAATTCTGTAACCCATTCAGCAAAAAAATATATTTAAAAATCGTTTGATTTGCATGCATCTCAGCGGAGTGTTCTGCAGTCTGGGCCCCGCAGCGCCTCCTGGTGGAGCGACCAGTTCCTGCCTCTCCCAGAACTCTAGATCCACTCGCGTCGCGTCAGCTGTGAGCTGTAAGATGGCGGAGCGCGTTGCGGAGCGTCTGTCCGCTCAGGAGGCGCAGGTCGAGGCGTTGCGTGGCGAGATCCTCCGCCTGCAGGAGTTACTGACGGGCGGGTTCGACTTCAGAACCAGCGGCCCGGACCTGGACGCGCTGATCACCGAGAACCAGAAGCTCCGGTACCGGCTAGTGCACCTCCGCAGGAGCCTCGAGGAGGAGAAGGAGAAGAAGGAGGAGAAGAAAGAGGAGGAGAAGGGTAAGGAAAAGAAGAAGGAGCAGGAGGAGAAGAAAGAGAAGGAGAAGAAAGAGAAGGAGAAGAAGGAGAAAAAGACACAGAATAAGACTGAAGAACCAAAGGAGAAGATCCGCTTAAAGGTGCGAGACTCTAAAACTGACCTGCAACTGAGAGAATAATAGAGTAACACTGATGATCCTGGACCCATAACAGTACAATATACAGATTATCTATCTATCTATCTATCTATCTATCTATCTATCTATCTATCTATCTATCTATCTATCTATCTATCTATCTATCTATCTATCTATCTATCTGTCTGTCTGTCTGTCTGTCTGTCTGTCTGTCTCTATATCTGTATATCTGTCTATTTATCCGTCTATCCATCTATATCTATCTATCTAAATGTCTGTCTGTATTTCAGCAGAATGCTGCATCGTCACGATCCAGTGCATCAGATGCTGAAGAGAAGCAGAAGCAAAAGGAAAAGGAGAAGCCTGAGACTGAGGTACAGTAACAGAAAGAGCATCAGCGTAACACACACACACACACAAACACACACACAAACACACACACTGAGCCCTGAGCTCTTCCTCTCCTCATCCCTGTAGAAGCTGAAGTCGTGGCCTAGTTTCGTCTCTGAGCGTCTGGAACTCTACGAGCGTCTGAAGGAGGAGAGCGATGCTCTTCTGGCCGAGCGAGCGGCCCTCTCTCACTCCATCAGTGTGTTGCTGCCGGACGGACACACACTCACGGCCACAGCCTGGGTCAGCACCCCGTATCAGCTGGCCTGTGCCCTCAGGTGAGGAGATGTGGGATTCTGGGAGGTCTAACCTGTGTGTGTGACTGGGTTCATGCTGACTGTGTGGAGTCGAGGTCTGGCGGATAACTGTGTGTGTATGTTGGTGTGTGTTGTGCAGTCGAGGTCTGGCGGATAACTGTGTGATCGCGCGTGTGAACGGAGAACTGTGGGATCTGGACCGACCGCTGGAGACCGACTGCAGTCTGGAGCTGCTGCGCTTCGACCATGAGGACGCTCAGGCCGTGAGTTAACCAGAGTGAGAGTGAGTGAGAGAGAGTGAGTGTGTGAGTGTGAGAGTGTGATAGTGTGTGAGTGAGAGAGAGTGAGAGAGAGAGAGTGAGTGAGAGTGTGATAGTGATTGAATTGGATGGGTTTCAATGGAATTGAACTGAATGGAATTGAACTGAACAGAGCTGAATTGAATGGAATGGAATGTAAATGTAATTTAATTGAATGTAATTGAACAGAACAGAACTTAATTGAATGGATTTTAATGTAACTAAATTGAACATAACAGAATTTAATTTAATTGAACAGAGCTGAATTGAAGTAAATAGATTTGAATTGAATTGAATGTAATTTAGCAGAATTGAATTGAGTATAAGTTAATGGAATTAATTTAAATCGAATGTAATCAAACAAAACAGAAACTGACTTTAATTGAACGAAACCGAATTGAATGAAATTGAACAGAACAGAATTTAATTGAATCGAATTAAATTGAACAGAACAGAATTAAACTGAATTGAATGGAACATAATTCAATTGAATTAAACAGAACTGAATTGAATTGAATGGATTGGAAACCAAATAGAATGGAATGGAACAGAACTGAATTGAACATAATTAAATTTAATATAATTTAATGGAATAAAATTATATGGAACAAAAATTTAACAAAACAGAATTAAACTGTATTTAATGGAACAGAACTGAGTTGTACTCAATTGAATTGAACTGAATCGAACACAATTTTATGTAATTTAATATAATAAAATGAAATGGAACAAAACTGAAATTTGAACAGAACAGAATGAAACTGAATTAAATGGAACAGAATTAAATTGATATGAATTTAATTGAAGGAACTTAATTGAATGGAATTGAACTGAACAGAATTGAATGTAACATAATTAAATTGAACCGAACAGAATAGAGTTGAATTGAACTAAATAGAATTGTATTGAATTGAGTTGAATGTAATTCTACACACACGGTTGTTTTCCGCCTCAGGTGTACTGGCACTCGAGCGCTCATATCCTGGGCGAGGCCATGGAGTGTTTCTACGGCGGGTGTCTCTGCTACGGGCCGCCCATCGAGAACGGCTTCTACTACGACATGTTCCTGGATGGACACAAGTGAGTGTGTGTGTGTTCCTCAGCTGATCTTCATCACGCGTGGTCTCGTCATCATCAGCGTGTGTGTGTGTTGACAGAGGAGTGTCGAGCTCAGAGTTTGCTGATCTGGAGCTCCTCTGCCGAGGGATCATCAAGGACAAGCAGCCGTTCGAGAGACTGGAGGTCCGGAAGGAGACGCTGCTCCAGATGTTCAAGGTCAGAGACTCCACCTCCAGACCTTTACTGCAAGAGTTCATACTCTACCAGGGAGTTTTGGTGCCTAGTTGCCACTGTCGCCTTTTATTTCGCCTTTGGCTTTTGTCTTGCTTAGTTGGAAACATTTAATTTAATATTCATCAATATTATTGATCTCCTGCATCGACAGCATTATATGAGAACTGAACTGAGCTGGACGATGACATCACGGTTTTCTCCAGAGCCCTTATATATATGTAAATTAACTAAATTAATAACTTTTTTACAACAGAAATGCACCATCACTGAACTTACTTAAGCTGGACTGAGACGCTATTCTCTTCTGGAAACAAACTCTGTTGCATTATTTTCCTGTTATGTCTGTAAAGCGTCTGAAACACTCTGTTGTAAAGAGTGCTGTAGAAATAAAGCTGACTCTACACCAGATCCGGTGATTTCAGCGATTAGTGAACATGAACCAGCAATGAACAATACTTCTATTGCGAATCTTAGTTAATGTTAATCTCAAGATTTAGTAATCCATTTTTAAAATCAAAAGTTTTTTAGTTTTTTTTTACATTAGTGAACGCACCGTGAACTAACATGAACCGCTGGATTTTTATCACCTAACATTAACAAACATTAATAAATGTTGTAAAATGTATCGCTCACTGTTAGTTAACAAAGTGTTTCCTCTTTTTCTAGTACAACAAGTTCAAGTGTCGCATCCTGAATGAGAAGGTTTCCACGGCGACCACGACGGTCTACAGGTAACAGGAAGTGATGTTTGTCCATACGGATGTTGTAGTTGTGTGTGTGTGTGTGTGTGTGTGTGACGAACTCTTCCTGTCTCAGGTGTGGCCCTTTGATCGACCTGTGCCGCGGCCCGCATGTACGGCACACCGGAAGGGTCAAAGCACTCAAGATCTATAAGGTAACTCAGTTTAACATCTCAAACTATTACAGATGTTTCACATCTGCAGTTGTACAGGGCTTTATAGTGTGACATCAGTCCAGTGGAGTCAGAAATGGTCTTAAACTTAATATCATTTTACTGAATTTAATTTAACTTAATTGGATTTAATTTAATGGGTTTGAATGTAATTTAACTAAACTGAATTAAATGGAACAGAACTAAATTTAATTGAATGGGTTTGATGTAATTGAATTGAATATAATTTAATGGAATTGAATTATATGGAATGGAATTGAATTAAATGGAATTAAACTGTATTGAACAGAACATTATTAGATTTAATTGAATGAACAAATTGAATGGAACCATATTGAATGGAACGGAACAGAACTGAATTGTACTGAATTTAATTTTTACTGAATTTAATTGAACATAATTAAATTATATTAAATTGAACCGAATTTAATTTAACTGAATGGAATGGAACGCACTGGAACAGAATTGAATTGAATCAAATCTATTTGAACTGAATGGAATGGAAATGAATTGTACAGAATTAAATTATATTGAATTGAATCGAATTTAATTGAACTGAATGGAATGGAACGCACTGGAATAGAACAGAATTTAATTGAATCAAATCTAATTAAACTGAGTGGAATGGAACGCACTGGAATAGAACAGAATTTAATTGAATCAAATCTAATTGAACTGAATGGAATGGAACTGAATTGTACAGCATTAAATTGATCTGAATTTAATTGAATGGACATAATTAAATTGAACAGAATTTAATTGTACAGAATTGAATTTATCTGAATTAAATGGAACTGAATTTAATTATATGGAATAGAAAGGAACAGAATTATAGTGAATTGAATGGAACAGAACCAAATTGAATTGAATGAAATCAAATTGAATTGAATTGAACTTAACGGAATAAAAATGGAGAAGATCTGAATTGTACAGAATTGAACTGAACGTGTGTGTTGTCCAGAACTCCTCCACGTACTGGGAAGGGCGCTCCGACATGGAGACTCTCCAGCGGATCTACGGAATCTCTTTTCCCGACAGCAGAATGATGAAGGAGTGGGAGCGTTTCCAGGAGGAGGCCAGAAGCCGAGACCACCGCAAGATCGGGAAGGTGTGTGTGTGTGTGTGAGATTTACTGATCAGTCACCTTTTCATCGGACAAATCCATAAAATTTTTATTTGAAGATTGCAAGTTAATATTTCTATAATTGAATCCTTATATAGATTTGGCTGTCCACATGGTGAAAGTGTTTGTCCTCGTGATCTAGAGCGGGTTATCCTGTGTATTTCTGTACTGTCGTTGAGGCGTTTGTCAGATCAGACGTGTGTCTTCACTTCCTGCGGAGCGGTGATGTCACTTCCCCCTCGTGCGCTGCGACTGAACGAGGTTGTTGAGATGTGTGTGTCTGATGGTGTTTTGCAGGATCAGGAGCTTTTCTTCTTCCACGATCTGAGTCCTGGAAGCTGCTTCTTTCTGCCTCGAGGAGCGTTCATCTACAACACACTGACCGAGTTCATCAGGGTACGTGTGTGTGCGCGCAAAACTGTGTGTGTGTGTATGTGTGTGAGTGTGTGCGTGTGATTGGTAGGTTGTGTGTGTGTGTGTGTGTGTGTGTGTGATGGGTAGGTTGTGTGTGTGTGTGATGGGTAGGCTTAGGGGTGGGGTTAGTGTGTGTTTGTGTGAGATTTGTAGGTTGTGAGTGTGTGATGGGTAGGTTGTGTGTGTGTGTGATGGGTAGGTTTAGGGGTGGGGTTAGTGTGTGTGTGTGATTAGATAGCCAAGTAAACGTGTGTGTGATGGGTAGGTTTAGGGGTGGGGTTAGTGTGTGTGTGTGTGTATGTGTGTGTGTGTGTGTGTGTGTGTGTGATTAGATAGCTAAGTAAACGTGTGTGTGTGTGTGTGTGTGAACTTGTTTTTCATTTCAGTTGTACTGGCAATAAACTGCAGTTCTACAAGGACTTGTGTGGCATTCAGTCCAGTGGAATGAAAAATGGTCTTAAACTGAACAGAATTGAATTGAATGTAATTTATTTGAGTGTGTGTGTGTGTGTGTGATGGGTAGGTTGTGTGTCTGTGTGTGATGGGTAGGTTTAGGGGGTGGGCTTAGTGTGTGTGTGTGATTAGATAGCTAAGTAAACGTGTGTGTGTGTGTAATGGGTAGGTTTAGGGGTGGGGTTAGTGTGTGTGTGTGATTAGATAGCTAAGTAAACGTGTGTGTGTGTGTAATGGGTAGGTTTAGGGGTGGGGTTAGTGTGTGTGTGTGATTAGATAGCTAAGTAAACGTGTGTGTGTGTGTAATGGGTAGGTTTAGGGGTGGGGTTAGTGTGTGTGTGTGATTAGATAGCTAAGTAAACGTGTGTGTGTGTGTAATGGGTAGGTTTAGGGGTGGGGTTAGTGTGTGTGTGTGATTAGATAGCTAAGTAAACGTGTGTGTGTGTGTAATGGGTAGGTTTAGGGGTGGGCTTAGTGTGTGTGTGTGATTAGATAGCTAAGTAAACGTGTGTGTGTGTGTGTGTGTGAACTTGTTTTTCATTTCAGTTGTACTGGCAATAAACTGCAGTTCTACAAGGACTTTATAGTGTGACATTCAGTCCAGTGGAATGAAAAATGGTCTTAAACTGAACAGAATTGAATTGAATGTAATTTATTTGAGTGTGTGTGTGTGTGTGTGTGATGGGTAGGTTGTGTGTGTGTGTGTGTGATGGGTAGGTTGTGTGTCTGTGTGTGATGGGTAGGTTTAGGGGGTGGGCTTAGTGTGTGTGTGTGATTAGAT
Source organism: Tiaroga cobitis (assembly GCA_030578255.1). Classification (NCBI taxonomy): domain Eukaryota; kingdom Metazoa; phylum Chordata; class Actinopteri; order Cypriniformes; family Leuciscidae; genus Tiaroga; species Tiaroga cobitis. Next base: position 284,743 of record JAROOI010000088.1, read on the forward strand.
AGCTAAGTAAACGTGTGTGTGTGTGTAATGGGTAGGTTTAGGGGTGGGGTTAGTGTGTGTGTGTGATTAGATAGCTAAGTAAACGTGTGTGTGTGTGTAATGGGTAGGTTTAGGGGTGGGGTTAGTGTGTGTGTGTGTGTGAGATTGGTAGATTGTGTGTGTGTGTGTGTGTGTGATGGGTGGGGTTAGTGTGTGTGTGTGTGTGTTATTAGATAGCTAAGTAAACGTGTGTGTGAGGGATGGGTAGGTTTAGGGGTCGGGTTAGTGTGTGTGAGTGTGTGTGTGCATGTGTGTGTGTGATGGATGGGTAGGTTCAGGGGTGAGGTTAGTGTGTGTGCGTGCGTGCGTGTGTGTGATGGATGGGTAGATTTAGGGGTGGGGTGTGTGTGTGTGTGTGTGATAGCTAAGTAAACGTGTGTGTGTGTGAACTTGTTTTCCATTTCAGTTGTACTGGCAATAAACTGCAGTTCTACAAGGACTTGTGTGGCATTCAGTCCAGTGGAATGAAAAGTGGTCTTAAACTGAACAGAATTGAATTGAATCAGTCCTTCCAGAAAAACGCGGAGTTTTTTTGTGATTGTTGCGGGCAAAAATCCTTGATTACGCGGCCCGTTTTCTTTAAAAATGCGATGGAATATGCGGGATATTTATGCAATTTTTTGCGATGAAATTGCGGGAACTTGCAAAAATTGCGGGAACTTGCAAAAATTGCGGGAACTTGCAAAAACTGCGGGAACTTGCAAAAACTGCGGTTTGATGAAAAAGAGAAAAAAAAGTGATTCCCCCAACACCCTGTTCTCACTAGGCTACTACCTTATTGTAAAGAGTCCTTTCTTATTACTTCCTACGATAAGCAAGCATAACTACATCACAGAAAGTGCTGGAAATATTTAATTTCTCATCTTGTTTTATTTCAGACTGTCACGAGTGGAAATAAGGTGTGGCCCCTTTAAGAGCTGCGCGCTCCTGTTGAACGGTCTGCAGTATTATACTGTATGTGCGCCTCGAACACCCCATGTGTGCGGGTCATTTCTGTTTGATGCTACTTCTTTTATCTTATTTTGTTTATTAAGTAGCGATGTAGACGGTATAACATGTGACAGACAGTTATACGAGTTCGATTAGGGAATAAAGTGCTAGTTGTGAGATGCCAATCGCCTCCGTGAGTCTGTCTGGCCTCTGCAATAACTTCATCTGTGAGATATCCCTATTTTTCTTCCCGACACAACGCGTTACAAGACCTTAATAAACACATCAAACTTACAAAACATTGAGGAGTCAAACAAGTTCTGTAGCTTTACTAGAGGAATATGCTACAAAAAAAATGAGTAGTAAAAATGAATAAATGAAATATTTAAAAATAAAGTGTGCTCCTGTTTTACAGCTTTTCGATGATGTTCACGTCGTGTAATTACGTCAATTCATAACGTTCCCGTGGCAACAGGAGGAAACAGCTGCTCTTGTGTGAAGCAAACGCAACATTTTCCAACTTTCTGCTAAGATATATGTGACTTTTTTGCGACGAAAAATGCGGGGATTATGGAATCATGCAAGCCCCGCATATTTTGCGCGGAAATCAGCAATTTATGCGGCGAAATTGCGGAGTATTTGAAAAAATGCGACCCCCGCATAAATATGCGGACTTTGGCTGATTATGCATTGAATTCAGCGATCGCATAATCGCGTTTTTCTGGAGGGACTGATTGAATGTAATTGATTTGAACGTGTGTGTGTGTGTGTGTGTGTGTGTGTGTGTGTGCGCGCAGGAGGAGTACTGTCGGCGTGGCTTTCAGGAGGTTGCGTCTCCGAACATCTATAACTCTAAACTGTGGGAGACGTCGGGTCACTGGCAGCTTTACAGTGACAACATGTTCTCGTTCGCGGTGGAGCAGGACGTGTTCGCTCTGAAGCCCATGAACTGTCCCGGACACTGGTGAATCAGCATATCAATATCATATCTCATAACCTTAACATACTTATGTGTGTCCGTCAAAAATCAGAGACATTTATTTTTTTATTTCAATGAAGGTAATGTACTATATTTTAGCTCAATATAATATTTTGTATTTTTAGGGGATTTTATGGTACTAAATTATATTTACATTGTATTGATAATCCATTTATACACTTTTTTAGCGTAGACCTGACAACTAAATTTCCAACTTAAACACAACTCAACCCAACAAAACACAACTCAACTCAATCCAACTAAACACAACTCAACCCAACCCAACACAACACAACACAACTCAACTCAATCCAACTAAACACAACCCAACTCAACTGAACTAAACCCAACCCAACTAAACCTAGCCCAACTAAACTCAACCCAAATAAACACAACTCAACCCAACCTAACTCAACCCAGGTCAGCCCAACCTAGCTAAACTCAACCCAACTAAACGCAACTCAACCCAACCCAACTAAACTCAACCCAACCTAACTCAACCCAGGTCAGCCTCACCTAGCTAAGCTAAACTCAACCCAACTAAACACAACTCAACCCACCCAACTAAACACAACTCAACCCACCCAACTAAACACAACTCAACCCACCCAACTATACACAACTCAACCCAACCCAACTAAACTCAACCCAACTAAACTCAACCCAACCTAACTCAACCCAGGTCAGCCTCACCTAGCTAAGCTAAACTCAACCCAACTCAACCCAACTATACACAACTCAACCCACCCAACTAAATACAACTCAACCCACCCAACTAAACACAACTCAACCCAACAAAACACAACGCAACCCAGTTCAGCCCAACCTAGCTAACGCAACCCAGCTCAGCCCAAGGTCATCATCATGATGTCCCTGTGTGTGTTCCGCCAGCCTGATGTTCGGGCACCGGCCGCGCTCCTGGCGAGAGCTTCCTCTCAGACTGGCCGACTTCGGTGTGTTGCACCGGAACGAACTCTCGGGAACGCTGACGGGACTCACGAGGGTCCGGCGCTTCCAGCAGGACGACGCTCATATATTCTGCTCTATGGATCAGGTGTGGTGTTTTCAGCCAGTGTTGGGTGTGATTGTGATCTTCAGAAACTCACAACATCACAAACACAAGTGCACTTCAGCACTCATCTAACCTTCATCCTTTCCCTCGAAGCCCTACAATTATACTTCATTTATTTATTTTGTCCAGAAAGCTTATTTTACTTCTTTTTGACAATTTTTTCTGTTATTTAATGCAATTTTTTGTGAAATGTATTTACTTTATTTATTTTACCTTTAAATTACTAGATTTGATCAATAAATAAATAGTAATTTAAGCACATTCCTCACATTCTTTCATCTAAAATTCAAAATAACTCACGATTTCATCCATAACCCTTATATAATTCAGCTCTAAATATCTTACATTGAGTGTCTCTGCCTCTTGTGGAATGATAATAATAACACATGATATTTGATGCCTCTAGATGGGCTTATAGCTCTATATGGAGCAGAGGAGCTGTTCCGCTGGGTCCTAAAGCCAGTTTCTCTTCAGTGTGCGCTCAGATACACATGTACACTTTATACAATATTTTTTTTTGGTAAAGTTTTAGCATTTTTAGTTAGAATTTTGAGCATGTTTAGGTTTCTCTATGTGAACTGAAACATTCCTTGTAAAATAACATAAAAAAAAAAAAATGGATAAGAAAGCTTGCTTTCCTCCACCGTCAATCCCACGATGACCTGCAATGCCTTCACCAGCTCTTCAGATCTGTACCAGCTTGTGTGTTCATGTTTCAGATCGAGTCTGAGATGAAGGGTTGTCTGGAGTTCTTGCGCTGCATCTACGACGTCTTCGGCTTCTCCTTCCAGCTGCATCTCTCCACGCGTCCCGAGAAGTTTCTGGGCGATGTTGCCGTGTGGAATCAGGCGGAGAAGGTTCCAGAATGCCATTTAAGTGCAGTCTCTGAGATCTGGGGTGTTTGTGTTCAGTCTTGACTGGGGTTTATCTTAACAGCAACTGGAGAACAGCCTGAATGAGTTCGGAGAGCCGTGGAAGCTGAATCCTGGCGATGGGGCTTTTTACGGACCAAAGGTCAGAACTCTTCATGACTGATGTTGCGTTCAGAAATCACATCGACCTGTAGAAGCTTGTTTCCATCACGGGAAACTAATTAAAAAAGGTGATTGTTTTTAAAAAAACAATTCTGACATTTTCTGACTCGTTTATCTCGCACAACTATGACTTTTTGCAAGTTATAAGGTGATAATTGCAAAATATAAACTTGCAATTGCGAGAAAGTCAGAATTGCGATAAACTGATTGTGAAAATTTTCAGAATTGCGAGAAACCCATAATTTGCGAAAAATTTTGAATTGAGATACGATTGCGATACTTGCAATTACGATTAAAAAGTCAGAATTGGGAGAAATAAATTACGATTCCGGAAAAAATGGAATTGCGAGATATACATTTTTATTGCTAGAAAAATTCAGATTTGCAAGATTACGATTGCGAGGAAATTCAGAAATCTGAGATATAAACTTGCAATTGCGAGAAAGTTAGAATTACTATTAACTATGATTGCGAGAAAAAATTCATGATTGCGAGAAACTCATAATTGCGAAAAATTCTGAATTGCGAGATATAAAACTTGCGATTAAACAAAAGGCAGAATTGGAAGAATTAAACTACGATTCCAAAAAACAATCTGAATTTCGAGATATAAATTACAATTGTGATGTGAATTTATATCTCACAAATCTGACTTTGTTTGTCAGAATTTCTCTTCGCAATTTTGACTTTTTGGATTTTTTCCACAATCGTAGTGTATTTCTCAAGCAATAATCTTTTATTTTTACGTTTTCCATGGCGGAAACAAGCTTCCATATCAAGACGTTTCCCAGCAGGAATATTAATTTGTTTGAACTCTTCTGCTCCAGATTGACATCCAGATTAAAGACGCCATCGGCCGTTATCATCAGTGCGCCACGATTCAGCTGGACTTCCAGTTACCCGTGCGCTTCAATCTCACATATGTCGGGTGAGAACAGCTCCGCACTCGCTGTAAACTCTCAGACGGCTTTGCAGTCTGTGTTTTAAAGCTGCAGTGTGTGATATTTAGGAGGATCTGTGGACAGAAATGCAATATCATATACATAACTATGTGTTCAGTGGTGTATTAAGAACATAAAGAACCGTTATGTGTTTATTAGCTTAGAATGAGCGTTTCTCTCTACACACACCGCGGGTCCGCTTACACACACGTTTCTACGGTGGCCCTGATCGGACAAACGCGTTTCGTCACTATGTTGTTCTTCGTGTAAAGAAGCTGCTAAAGTCAGCGCATAAAACACTGACACAATGATGAACAAGTCACAATAATATTCGCAATAGCGTCGTTTCACTGAATAATTAAGTAAACCTAATTTCTTAATTTATCTTTGTAAAGAAACCTCATTGTTTAACTGGCTACTCTCTGCTGTCTCAGACGATGACATCACTTCCTGTCCGCCTCTGTTGAGTGCAATTCACAACCTCACCACTAGATGCAGCTAATAATCACACACTGCGCCTTTAACTGTCTGAACCGTTGCAGGAAAGATGGGGATGACAAGGCCAGACCGGTGATCATTCACCGCGCCATTCTGGGCTCAGTGGAGCGAATGATCGCCATCCTCACCGAGAACTACGCCGGGAAATGGTGAGTAACGGATCAGTTTAATCAGTGTTGTTATTGTTAGCAATAAGTATGAACATATTTGAAATTGAAATGGATCAGAAATACGAAAACTGCACTACATTAAGTGGCATTACAGCTTTCTTCGCAAAGCTGTGTCACAGTTTGGTTGTTGTCAGAAAAGTGATTGCACTATGAATGACTGTAGTCTCATACATAAATCATGTCTCCAGATGATTTGAGGTCTTAGGTGGATCTTGAGGTCTTAGGTGGATCTGTTGCGTCTGTGTTTCCTCAGGCCGTTGTGGCTGTCTCCACGTCAGGTGATGCTGGTGCCGGTTAACCCGTCTCTCGAAGAATACGCCAAACAGGTACAACATCAGCTCTGTCATCACTTACTGAACAACAGAGAATGTTCTTATGTCTTTATATTTTTAGACTATAAAAGTAACCATGTTCCTGCTCTTATTCTGAACGATTCATAAGTGCGATTGCGAGAAAAAGTCAGAATTGCGAGATATAAACTGATTATGAGAAAAAAAGTCAGAATTGCGAGATATAAACTACGATTGAAAGAAATAAACTATGATTGGGAGAATAAAGTCAGAATTGCGAGATATAAACTTGCGTTTACAAGAAAAAAGTCTGAACTGCGAGAAATAAACTACGATTGAAAGAAATAAACTATGATTGGGAGAATAAAGTCAGAATTGCGAGAAATAAACTACGATTGCGAGAAAAAGTCAGAATTGTGAGAAATAAACTACGATTACGAGAAAAAGTCAGAATTGTGAGAAATAAACTACGATTGGGAGAAAAAGTCAGAATTGTGAGAAATAAACTACGATTACGAGAAAAAAGTCAGAATTGCGAGAAATAAACTATGATTGGGAGAATAAAGTCAGAATTGCGAGAAAAAAAGTCAGAATTGCAAGAAATAATCTACGATTGCGGAAAAAAGATCAGAATTGAGAGGATTTATAAACTAAAGTTGATCTTCCTCCTGCTCCAGGTCTGTAAACGGTTTGTTGAAGCCGGTTTTATGGCCGATGCTGATTTGGATTCCAGTTGCCTTCTGAACAAGAAAATCCGCAACGCACAGCTGGCGCAGTACAACTTCATCCTGGGTAAGACGTGAGGACTGAGAGGGAGTTTCCGACACTGACACGCAGTGTTGGGGGCAACTCATTACAAGTAACTTGAGTTACATAAGCAGATTACTTTTTCAAGTAACTAGTACAGTAATTTACAACAAAATATCTAAGTTACTTTTTCAAATAAGGAATGCTAGTTACTTTTTCACTTTTATGGACTAACAGCTTTTTTTTGGGAGTAGTGCAATATTGTAATGCATTACTTTTCATAAAAAGTAACTAAGTAATGCAGTTAGTTACTTTGTAACACTTTATTTGAAGGGGTGTGCATAAGCCTGACATGACACCTTCATAATCATGACATGACACATGTGAAGGAGATTTTATGCATGTTTATGACGACTGTCATTAAGTGTCATTCGCTCAATTATGACATTTTTAATGCAAATATGACATTGTTTGAGATGTCTTTGTTATGACAACTTGACATTACTAAAACAACACAACCTGTCATAAATATGTTATAAACATGACATAGCAGATTAATTATCAAATTTAAGAAAGCACTTAGCTTTATGGGTTAACATTACATTAAACTGTCAGGCTGTTGGTTTTAACATAGGCTGTCATGAGGCATTATAACTGTGTCATGAATATCTTTCTTGACCTCAACTACAGTGGTACACATTGAATTTGTCATTAAAATATTATAATGACCTCATGACAGCCAATGTCAAAACCAACAGCCTGACAGTTTAATGTAATGTTAACCCATAAAGCTAAGTGGTTTCTTAAGTTTGATCATTAATCTGCTATGTCATGTTTATGACATATTTATGACAGGTTGTGTTGTCTTCGTAATGTCACGTTATCATGACAAAGACACTGACAGGTTATGATGTATTGGTTTATGTCAAGGTGTCATAACAAAGACATCTCAAACAATGTCATATTTGCATCATGTCATAATTGAGCGAATGACACTTAATGACAGTTGTCATAAACATGCATAAAACCTCATTAATATTCATGTCATGTCAGTCTTATGCACACCCCCTCAAGTTAAGTGTTACCCTTTTGGTGGGAGTAAAGCAATTTTGTTTTGCATTACTTTTAAAAGTAATTTTCCCCAACACTGATCCGTGCGCTGATACGCCAGCTGTCTCTGTGTGTGTGTTTGTGTGTGTGTGTGTGTGTGTGTGTGTGTGTGTTTGTCTGGCAGTGGTGGGCGAGAAGGAGCGTGTCACGAACAGTGTGAACGTGCGCACCAGAGACAACAAGGTGCACGGAGAAGTGTGTGTGGAGGAGGTGATGGCCAGACTGACTCGGATCCGGCGGTCCCGGTGCCGCAGCGCTGAGGAAGACTTCTGAGTCCCACAGGGTTCGTACTGTGCTTAAAGAGCTTGAGTTTTACTTGGACTCAATTTAAGTCCTGGAAAACCCTTGAAAACAGCCATGTTTATGAAAAGAGCTTGAAATTAGTGTTACATTTTTTCTGAAAAACCCCACAATCTTTTCACATAAAATGAACGCTGCAGCCCGTCTGAGATATAGAGCTATTTCGCATGATGTGAAGTTTAGCATAAGTATGTAATACAACTTTCATTCCTCGGGTCGATCATATATTCATTGATCTCTATGAAGTGAAACATCAGATACCATATATAATATGTAATTTGAATAAAAAAAGAAAAGGAAAATAAATAAAAAAATAATAAAGATTTTGTTTGATGTGCTAATTGTAGTTCTTTGACATCCAAAAATGTAGTGCTTGAAAAGTCAAAATGGAATTTCATTTTACAGAATCTGCACGAACCCCGACGAAGGCCACAGATGGGAATATGAAGAAGGAAAACGGCACGGTTTACTCTGAGCGATGGCATTCGGAAGATGATGTTCGCTGGCCGTGTGAATGATGTGATGCTTTGGTGTTAAAGTGTCTGGATGTTTGTGTTCAAGTGCTGACGGTGTGCAATAAAGACTCAAAGATTCAGCATCATGTTTCTGGTTTGTTATTTTGGAAGTTTATCTCTGTCACACACGTACAGCTTCTGAGAAACATAATCAAAATGTTCGATGCCATGTTGAGGCATTCAGAATCTTTAATTAGTTAACTAAATAATTAATTAACTATTCCTTTTGCCATTTTACTCCATTATAAATCACGCAATGCTTGGGTTATTATAGTTAACTGAAATATTTTTGTTACTTGAAATGAAATCAAATATAAAAAATATATATTAAAGGGTTAGTTTACCCCAAAATTAATGTAATTAATTACTCCCCCTCAATTTGTTCCAGGCCTGTAAAACTTTCGCGCGTTCACAAGAGCAGCGTTTGAGATTAATATTTTGTCAACAAAGTGGTAAAAAACAAGCCGCTAACAAGCCGATCGCGTCGCTTCATAAAACTGAGGTTAAACCACTGGAGTCGAATAGATGGACTTTTATGAAAGTGGTAGTTGCGTAGCTGTCAATGGAGGGACATGAAGCTCTTAGATTTCTTTAAAAATATGTTCATTTGTGCTCCGAAAATGAACAAAAGTCTTACGGGTTTTGAACGACGTGAGGGAGAGTGATTAATGACATTTTTTGGTGGACTATCCCTTCTAATTTCAATTTCAGCTAGGCTAGTCGACAAGCCTGGATGCATTCTCTTGGTTAGAAAAATATAAATTCTCCCTAAAAAAGATTGAATAAATAAAGCAATCTTTCTTCCACGTTATCGGACTTTTATTTTGAACGAGCAGCCGTTGGGACTCTTGCGGAAGCGGAAGTGGAGTCCGTCCGTCGGGCAGAAGAACAGAACCAGTGTTCGGGATGACAGCGAACGGACTGAAATGGGTTTTTGAACGCGGACGGAACATCATGAGCTCGTATATGATCCTGGTTCTGCTGCTGCTGGACATTTACTCCAAATGTGTGATCGGTAAGATGGTTAAACAGTGCTTCGGATTTAGTGCGGTGTTGTTCTGAAGTACCGTGTGTTTGGTACAGTACATTAGTGATGTCATGTGGACCATGTAAATATTACTAGGATTTATTCATATGGTAATCACACTTACAGGGTATTATGTTGTTGTATTTAAAGAGACGCTTTAATCATGTCATCAGCGAAGGACAATAACAGAAGAAAAATCAGTTTCCCCCATTCAGTAGGAGGACTACACAATAACATCATTTAATTAAATTATAAAAACTAAAACAATAAAAATTAAAAGGTAATAATACTATGTACTAAAAAATAAAACATGACCATTAATAATAATATATTTTTATTATTATTATTATATTTTACAAAACAACCATAATGTTACAATGCTATTGAATACCTTTTTTTTTTTTTTTTTTTTTTTTTTTGTACATTTATTTTACCATGGGCTACAATTTTTATTTGCACATGCCTGAAACACACACATAACTCCTCCAGACACACACACACACACAAACACACACACACATACAGTGTGATGTGGTCTCTCTCTCCTCAGGGTATCTGAGTTCTGCTCATGTTGGTCAGGATCCTCCGTTCACGGCTCAGCAGAAC
>JAROOI010000088.1:300000-306658 GCA_030578255.1 Tiaroga cobitis
TTATCCACAATGACTTTCATTGCAGGTACAGTCCACGTTTACTCAGTTCATGCATTCCTTGGGAATCGACCTTTGACACCAAACTGTTCTGTTTGAGCTACACGGATTTCACATATGCACTTTTGTAGACTGTTTATTTAGTTCGAAAGATGGGACATCACTACAGGACTACTTACTAGATGAAATATTAAAGTAGTTGCACCCTTAACAAAAAGCACCTGTTCAGCTTCTCTTCTCTGGTAAGTGTCTCTATATGTTATTTAATGTGCATCTGTGGGATTTGTTCACATGTTTTCTGATCCAGCAGATAAAACATTTAGCTCAAACTGCAAAAATAAATACATTTCCTCAGTGTTTTTGTCTTGTTTTCCAGTACGGAGCTTAATTTAAGAATGATATTTGTACTAGGAAACAGGAAACACTGAGAAAAAAAGTTTTTTTTGCAGATTTAATACTCACTGTTATAGGTTTATCACATCACTAGCAGCACTAGTTCTAAACCGTTCCAAATATTTGTGGAATGTAAAAATGTCCTTTTCCTCTTTGAATGGTCAGTAAATAGTCATTTTTAAGAACATGATGTTTTGAGATCTATTGAAATCCAGTTCCAGTCTGAACAAACATCTTTCTTTCTCTCAGGAACACAGAATCCTCTGTCATCGTGACCGAATGTAAGTGCTTCTTTCTTCTGTTCATATTTTGACCCACATTGTGTTGTTAGTCCGTTACATCCACAGCTTCTGTTCCCACTTTATAAAGCACGAATACTGTGACTACATACTGCCAACTTCTTACTAAACAGCAGTACAATATGTTAGATATTAAAAGGGATCATGCAAATTCTGTCATCAGTCTCTTTTGTTTCATGCACAAGTCAATTGTCAATTACAGCACATTGTGCATTCTGAAGAAATGCAGTATGCTAATGTATTAATAAGAGCACTGTACACATTCACAGCAACCAAACTAACGTGAATTTTCCAATAAATGTTGTTTCTTATGCTCAACTAGCATAAAAAAAGCCTATTTTTCAGGCTTGACCAGCCAATGCGCATCAATGCGCATGTGCAGTTTTAAGCGCGAGTCTCAGAACACGTCAACATCCAATCAACAACAGGGTTGCCAGATTGGGCGGTTTTGCAATCTATTTTGCGGGCAAAAATGGGTTTGGGCGGGTGGATACAAATTGGGCTGGTTTCGGATCAGTTCGGCGGGTTTTTGTAGCCGAAACACCGGCACTTCAGATCCTTCTTTAGGCGACCCTCTGTTCAGCAGGTAGTAACCTCACTCACTCACTCACATACACACTACAGCTCTGGCTGACGTGCCCTCTAAACTCACAATAGTCCCTCCCACTACCTTCGGTGTACTTTTGCGTCCATTCCTTATTCCTTTTTTAACTAAAAACATGCTTTCTTCTTTATTAGTTTTTAGACTGGTGAAACAATATTCACATACAGACTTATTTTCCTTTTATACAATGCTTAGATATTTAATTGAAAATCAAATAAGTGACATAAAACTTTTTTCCGTTTTACGAAATTTTATTTCTCAATTTTATTTGCGTTTAGATAATTAGATAATTCGAACATTTAGATAATTGCCTACTGAGCCCGGGAAGTCACCTGTGAAAAAACAAAAAAACAAAACGTTTTTGTAATTCGTCTCTTCAGTTTATAAGCCGTATAGGCTGTAAAATGTAGCTACTCGCGGATTTGTTCCTGGAAGGAAAAAGCTCAGTAGCTCAGTAGCCTATAATAAGCAATAAAAGACTAGCCTAAAACAAAAACAATTCAAAAACTTTAAATGTTAGGTTATATAAAAATAAAACATTAATACATTATTTTATGATAAACATATTACTGTCTTAAGTGAACTCATTTATAGTTATAAACGCAAATAATAATTGTCATTATTATTAGCCTACAGTTTGGATAGAAGACGCTTTTATCCAAAAAAGGAACAAAGCAATTTGTCAAATGTCAGTCATAATAGCCTACTGGTTAGACAATAATAATACAGGGCTAAGATTATTACAAATTAACACAGGTTTTGACGCATTTCCAAGCAAGGGTTTGTGCAGAGTGTGGAGCGCGCTTGCTGCACGGCACGGAGGCGCGGGCGCGAACACTTGCGTTTTTCTATCTACAGTGGAAACAACTTAAAATAGTACTCTATCATTTCTGGTCATAGAAAATAAAAAATACATCATTCGCAACTACTTTTATTTGTGTAAACTCAACAACAAGAAAACGTTAAAATAAAATAAAACAATCAGTCGCGCTCTTTTATGGTCTCCGTGAACTGGATCGCGTCTCAAAAATGAACTGAAACAAAATATAGCCTATGTAGGCTAAAGCTTGAAATGTCCACTTTTAAACGAACAAATTCGAATCGAAAGCAAATACAGTCTGATAATAATCCATATGAATTTCTTATAAGGCGCATCCGCGGATATGTTTCCAGTCGATTTAGAAAATACTAGTTTATTAATAAACAATTAAAATGCCTAGTTACATTTCAGAAACATTTATTAATAGCCTATTAATCATCTATAGCCTTAGAAGTTTGGCCTTAGAAAACCATTTTGTCCATATTAGCCTAATTTGTGAATATTTAAAATGTTTAATAAAGGGGCAAAAAGTCATAAACAGAAATCTGAAAATACGTCTATATATAGGCTATATATATTTTTGCGCAGTGTTATAGCGTTAACGTTATAGGCCTACAGTTCAAATTCAAATTTTGGTGTTAAACTTTGCGTTTAAAAAATACAACAACCGTCCATTTTTAATTTTTTACGGGTTAAAAAAGGAAAAACGAATGGACGCAAAAGTACACCGACCAATGGGTCGTTTTAAAGCTTGTTTATGATGAAACAAACAAAAAAAAAATAATTGGGCGGTTTTTTGTGCATTCTCGCGGGTTTTGACGAGGTTTTGGGCTGGAAAACGTGGCTGGCATCTGGCAACCCTGATCAACAACCAGAAACAAGTCCCCGCCCTATTTTTTTTCTTTAGCGATAATCCGTTACACCGAGCATGACCGCTGTTTTCCCGCGTAATTCGGCGACTTTTGAACGTTGTCGCGGGTTGATTTTTCCCGCGCTGGTTTAAGGTTTATTGACTGAAACGCTTGCATTGAGATATTTTACCGATTTTACATTCTAAGAATGATACAGCTGTGCAAAGATGAAGAGTTTTGTGAGGAAGCACACAGGTAGCGAGTTCCTTTATAAAAACACAGTTTTTATTGTATAGTGGTTTTCAAATGGAATTTTGTGTAATGCGTGTGTATGACTTTAAAATAACTAGTTTAAAGTATAAGCTACAAAATGAGACAAAAGAGCTGGAAGAGAAGCAGAAAAACAGAGAAAGAGAACACGATTTTCGTATAAACGGGAGTTGTGTCTTTGTCAATGGATGTGTAATGTGTATTGGTTAGTTAAGTGTTGGAGAGAGGGTGAAGGTTCTGGAAAGTGACTTTATACTTGAGTAGAAGAGGGAGTGTGTGCACGTAGGAGTGTATTAAATTGGCAACATATTAGTTATGACTATGAGCCACAGAATTCAGAAAATGGCTTGGCATCATTGCTTTAGTTGGGGGCTGCATATAATTGTACAAATCACAAGATTTAAATGATACAGGCTTTCTACAGAACAGAAGCCATTACTGAGATGGATTCATTTGTGATGTGGAAACCATGAGACGGATTTCATGCTCAATGGACAATCTGGCCAAAAGATGTTGTTGCCAATTTAATTGGACATCCAGATATTACATTCTACCAGAAAATGAACTATAATTGACCATGCTTTATTGAGCCCAGTATGATGCAGATAAAAGCACACTCATTTACTGATATTAATGCAAATTATCGTATAATACTGCATACAAACATCATTTTGAAGAGACTCTGTTCAGGTAAAATCCGGCTCAGGCCTGAACTCAGATGACCTGCAGAATTTCATCTGACTGAACTGAAATATACTGTGCTTTCCTGTGGAGATCAGGCAGTTGCTTAGATACATTACCACGTCATGCTGTGTCAAATAAAACTATCTTGAGGAAATGGGACCAAATGCTCACCTTTACCGCAGATTCGGCTGCAATCTAGTGAAGTGAAATCATCCGTTCTGATGGATTTTACGTGATCATTAACTCAAAACATCACATTACTATTAGAAGAGCAATGCAGCTGCCCTTCTCAGAGAGACCAGACAGGGGTAAACAGCGCATCGTACAACAGCATGCATAGAGGAAATGCTCCTGAATCTGGTAGTGTTTGTTTAATGTCAAACTCTAGGCACAAATTAATCTGACACTTGGTAATATGGCTGATGCGAACACAATATTTAGCCTAGTGTTTGTTCAAAGTGTTAGGCTGTAAATGACACATAACTGTCACTATCATTTGTCCTCTATCAGTCATGCTTATTGTCGGGCCTATGCAGTTCATTGTAAAATTAAGCCTTTATATGTATTGCATTAATTATGCCTTATTGTATGATCTCATGAATAATTGTAACCACAGTTATAAAAAAAACATTCAATATAACAGTGCATTAAAACATGACAAACCAACTTCAGACGCAAGAAATCCTCAAATATTAAAATGCATTTTAACTTTGGTTGCAATTATTTATGAATGCATTATACAGTCAGACCAAAAATGATTCAGACACCAGATACTTTTTCACTAGTGTGTTCAGGACACTAGTTTATTTATGTAAGTGAGGAGAGTAAAATAAAGTAAACTAACTTATTATACCCAAACATTCTTCATACAGTGGACTAAATATGATTCCTCCACTTTGAGCTGATCATGTTTTGCTGAAGTGTGTTTTCTGTAATTGCTAATGCTCTTTTTACACACACACTGAACAACATGAAGCATTGCTTGGTCACTGGTTGAGCTAAACTGGTATTATCTAATTGTGTAGTTAAATTTAACAGCTGACAGATATTCAACATAATTCATGTGTGAGAGTCTAACAGAAGGACGGACAAAACCAGTGAGTTATGGTTATATTTTATTACCGTTTTCCATCTAAACTGTAGCGAATAAACTGTGATAATGTGAGAAATGTTGGTGTCTGAATACATTTTGGCTTGACTGTAACATGCATTATAAGTGAACATTGATCGGCCGCAATTGTTTATCGTACAAAATATGCACAGAAAGTGTTCAGAGTTAAATCTGAAATGGAAAGCAGTAGAGAACCCCTGATTTACATAAAAACCGAACACTACAGCGAATTGACATGCAAAACAAAACCGCCAGAAGCAAGAGAATATTGGATCCAAAGAAATGAGCAATACCCCAGATAGCTGCGATTGTAGTGATTTATTTGTACAGTACGGAAGCAGACTGTGCGATGCCTTCACTCAGATGAAGGCAGATACGAGGCATTAGTGCTCAGGACAGAAACCTCAAACACTCTTTCACTGCGAGGAAGTAGAGAGGACTCGAACCCAAGAACAGAGGAAAGAAAAAAAAAAGAGATTCATAAATCACTAAAATGAGAAGCACGTTTAAAGGCAGAAACAAAACTGAAGATAAAGCAAATATATTCCTTCAGGGATTTCCAGCGCCGGGGGGGGGGGGGGGGGGGGGGTTCCTATCCCAGGAGATTACGTCCACGGCATCATCAGAAAAGGCATATGGTGGTGTTACCGAGATCAGAACCAACACCGGGGAAAAATATGGAGGCGATTTTTAAAACTTAAATACTTTCAGAACGGCTTCCCTTTGTCGTGATGCCATCATTCAATGAGGAAATCAGTTAAATTAAGATGTATAAAACGTTAACAAAAATAGCATATAGAAAAAGGTTTTACAAAAGTCCTACAGAGATGCGTTGAGTTGAGAGAGTGTGAGAGTTGACGACGGGAGTCTTCAGGTTTGCGTGGACGCAGTTTTCCCGGGTCCAGGACAGTGGAAGCCTCGAGTCCCGTCTGGACCTCTCGGGAGCCGGACCACTCCCAGGGGAAGCCCGTCGGCGTTCTGGATCTTCCGGCCTAGCATCGGGCTTCCCACCGGGCTACTCTCCTGGCTCGCCACTTGCTTGCGCCGCTGGACCCACGGGCTTCCCGACGGCGTCAAGCTGCTATCCGAGGAATAGTCCGCCCAACGCCGGCCCGGTTCCGGACTCAAACGACCCTCGCTAGCTAGCGGAGACTTTCCAGAGTGGTGCGTTTTCCGTTGGGAACACGGGCTTGCGCGTGGGCTGCTCCACGGACTCGAGCGTGGCGAAACAACCGGGCTGAGATGATTCGGACCGGCGCTTGTCGGACTGAGCTTGTTGCAGGAACGCGACTTACGTGATAAACGAGGCGATGTAGGATTGCTTTCCGTTTCCGAAGAGCTAGCGGCGGAGTCGTCGCCTCCGAGATACTGAAGCTCTCGCACGCGACTGTTGAGCGAGCGACTTTTACGCAGGGCGCCTTCATCTCGTTGCCGGTCTTTCTGGACCTTTTTCTTCGGAGGTTTGGTGCCGATCAGAACCACTTTCATTCCTCCGTCTATGCCGAACGCCTCGTGGGCTTTCATCGCCGCCTCCACTTCTTCGAACTCTACGATTGCGCACTCTTCCATTCCCAGTTGGGAATAACGCCCGCTCAGCTTCTTCAGATCCGCCGGCAAGTCCTTCCCAGG
>JAROOI010000089.1:7500-20000 GCA_030578255.1 Tiaroga cobitis
CTTTCTTTCTAACTAGTCTTTCTTTCTTTCTTTTTAACTAATCTATCTATCTTTCTTTCTTTGTAACTAATCTATATATCTTTCTTTCTAACTAATCTATCTATCTTTCTTTCTTTTTAACTAATCTATCTATCTTTCTTTCTTTTTAACTAATCTATCTATCTATCTTTCTTTTTAACTAATCTATCTATCTATCTTTCTTTCTAACTAATCTTTCTTCTCTTTTCTTCTTTCCTCTCTTCTTCTTTCTTTCTTTCTTTCTTTTCTTTCTAACTAATCTTTCTTCTTTCTTTCTTTCTTTCTAACTAATCTTCTTTCTTTCTTTCTTTCTTTCTTTCTAACTAATCTTTCTTTCTTTCTTTCTTTCTTTCTTTCTTTCTAACTAATCTTTCTTTCTTCCTAATATTTCTTTCTTTCTTTCTTTCTTTCTTTCTTTCTTTCTTTCTTTCTTTCTTTCTTTCTTTTTCTTTCTTTCTTTCTAACTAATCTTTCTTTCTTTCTAACTAATCTTCTTCCTTTCTTTCTTTCTTTCTTTCTTACTTTCTAACTAATCTTTCTTCTTTCTTTCTTTCTTTCTTTCTTACTTTCTAACTAATCTTTCTTTCTTTTTTTCATTCTAACTAATCTTTCTTTCTAACTAATCTTTCTTTCTTTCTTTCTTTCTTACTGATCTATCTTTCTAACTAACTAATCTTTCTTTCTTTCTAACTAATCTTTCTTTCTTTCTAACTAATCTTTCTTTCTTTTGTAACTAATCTTTCTTTCTTTCTAACTAATCTTTCTTTCTTTCTAACTAATCTTTCTTTCTTTCTTACTGATCTATCTTTCTTTCTAACTAACTAATCTTTTTCTAACGGATGATCTTTTCTTTCTTTCTTTCTTTCTTTCTTTCTTTCTTTCTTTCTTTCTTTCTAACTAATCTTTCTTTCTTTCATTCTTTCTAACTAATCTTTCTTTCTTTCTAAGTAATCCATCTTTCTTTCTTTCTTTCTAACTAGTCTTTCTTTCTTTTTAACTAATCTATCTATCTTTCTTTCTTTTTAACTAATCTATATATCTTTCTTTCTAACTAATCTATCTATCTTTCTTTCTTTTTAACTAATCTATCTATCTATCTTTCTTTTTAACTAATCTATCTATCTATCTATCTATCTATCTTTCTTTCTAACTAATCCTTCTTTCTTTTTTTCTAACTAATCTTTCTTTCTTTCTTTCTTTCTTTCTTTCTTTCTAACTAATCTTTCTTCTCTCTTTCTTCTTTCTTTCTTTTTTTTTTTCTTTCTTCTCTCTGTCTTCTTTCTTTCTTTCTTCTCTCTGTCTTCTTTCTTTCTTTCTTTCTTTCTTTCTTTCTTTCTTTATTTTCTCTCTAACTAATCTTTTTTCTTTCTTTCTTTCTTTCTTTCTTTCTTTCTTTCTTTCTTTCTTTCTTTCTAACTAATCTTTCTTTCTTCCTAATATTTCTTTCTTCCTAATATTTCTTTCTTTTTTCTTTCTTTCTTTCTTTCTTTCTTTCTTTCTTTCTTTCTTTCTTTCTTTCTTTCTAACTAATCTTTCTTCTTTCTTTCTTTCTTCATAATATTTCTTTTTTTTTCTTTCTTTCTTTCTAACTAATCTTTCTTTCTTTCTTTCTTTCTTTCTTTCTTTCTTTCTTTCTTTCTGTCTTTCTTTCTAACTAATATTCTTTCTTTCTTTCTTTCTTTCTTTCTTTCTTTCTTTCTTTCTTTCTTTCTAACTAATCTTTCTTTCTTTCTTTCTAACTAATCTTTCTTTCTTTCTTTCTTTCTTTCTTTCTTTCTAACTAATCTTTCTTTTTTTCTTTCTTTCTTTCTTTCTTTCTTTCTTTCTTTCTTTCTTTCTTTCTAACTAATCTTCTTTCTTTCTTTCTTTCTTACTTTCTAACTAATCTTTCTTTCTTTCTTTCTTTCTTTCTTTCTTTCTTTCTTTCTTTCTTTCTTTCTAACTAATCTTTCTTTCTTTCTAACTAATCTTTCTTCTTTCCTTCTTTCTTTCTTTCTCTCTAACTAATCTTTCTTCTTTCTTTCTTTCTTTCTTCCTTTCTTTCTTTCTTTCTTTCTTTCTTTATAACTAATCTTTCTTTCTTTCTAACTAATCTTTCTTCTTTCTTTCTTTCTTTCTAACTAATCTTTCTTTCTTTCTAACTAATCTTTCTTCTTTCTTTCTTTCTAACTAATCTTTCTTCTTTCTTTCTTTCTTTCTAACTAATCTTTCTTTCTTTCTAACTAATCTTTCTTCTTTCTTTCTAACTAATCTTTCTTCTTTCTTTCTTTCTAACTAATCTTTCTTCTTTCTTTCTTTCTTTCTTTCTTTCTTTCTTTCTTTCTTACTTTCTAACTAATCTTTCTTTCTTTCTTTCTTTCTAACTAATCTTTCTTCTTTCTTTCTTTCTTTCTTTCTTTCTTTCTTTCTTTCTTTCTTTCTTTCTCTCTTTCTAACTAATCTTTCTTCTTTCTTTCTTTCTTCATAATATTTCTTTTTTTTTCTTTCTTTCTTTCTAACTAATCTTTCTTTCTTTCTTTCTTTCTTTCTTTCTTTCTTTCTTTCTTTCTGTCTTTCTTTCTAACTAATATTCTTTCTTTCTTTCTTTCTTTCTAACTAATCTTTCTTTCTTTCTTTCTAACTAATCTTTCTTTCTTTCTTTCTTTCTTTCTTTCTAACTAATCTTTCTTTCTTTCTTTTTTTCTTTCTTTCTTTCTTTCTTTCTTTCTTTCTTTCTTTCTTTCTTTCTTTCTAACTAATCTTCTTTCTTTCTTTCTTTCTTACTTTCTAACTAATCTTTTTTCTTTCTTTCTTTCTTTCTTTCTTTCTTTCTTTCTTTCTTTCTTTCTTTCTTTCTTTCTTTCTAACTAATCTTTCTTTCTTTCTAACTAATCTTTCTTCTTTCCTTCTTTCTTTCTTTCTCTCTAACTAATCTTTCTTCTTTCTTTCTTTCTTTCTTCCTTTCTTTCTTTCTTTCTTTCTTTATAACTAATCTTTCTTTCTTTCTAACTAATCTTTCTTCTTTCTTTCTTTCTTTCTAACTAATCTTTCTTTCTTTCTAACTAATCTTTCTTCTTTCTTTCTTTCTAACTAATCTTTCTTCTTCTTTCTTTCTTTCTAACTAATCTTTCTTTCTTTCTAACTAATCTTTCTTCTTTCTTTCTTTCTAACTAATCTTTCTTCTTTCTTTCTTTCTTTCTTTCTAACTAATCTTTCTTTCTTTCTAACTAATCTTTCTTCTTTCTTTCTTTCTAACTAATCTTTCTTCTTTCTTTCTTTCTTTCTTTCTTTCTTTCTTTCTTTCTTTCTTTCTTACTTTCTAACTAATCTTTCTTTCTTTCTTTCTTTCTTTCTTTCTAACTAATCTTTCTTCTTTCTTTCTTTCTTTCTTTCTTTCTTTCTTTCTTTCTTTCTTTCTTTCTTTCTTTCTCTCTTTCTAACTGATCTTTCTTCTTTCTTTCTTTCTTTCTTTCTTTCTTTCTTTCTAACTAATCTTTCTTCTTTCTTTCTTTCTTTCTTTCTTTCTTTCTTTCTTTCTTTCTTTCTTTCTTTCTAACTAATCTTTCTTTCTTTCATTCTTTCTAACTAATCTTTCTTTCTTTTTAACTAATCTATCTATCTTTCTTTCTTTTTAACTAATCTATATATCTTTCTTTCTAACTAATCTATCTATCTTTCTTTCTTTTTAACTAATCTATCTATCTTTCTTTCTTTTTAACTAATCTATCTATCAATCTATCTTTCTTTTTAACTAATCTATCTATCTATCTTTCTTTCTAACTAATCTTTCTTCTCTCTTTCTTCTTTCTTTCTTTCTTTCTTCTCTCTTTCTTCTTTCTTTCTTTCTTTCTTTCTTTCTTTCTTTTCTTTCTAACTAATCTTTCTTCTTTCTTTCTTTCTTTCTAACTAATCTTCTTTCTTTCTTTCTTTCTTTCTAACTAACTAATCTTTCTTTCTTTCTAACTAATCTTTCTTTCTTTCTAACTAATCTTTCTTTCTTTTGTAACTAATCTTTCTTTCTTTCTAACTAATCTTTCTTTCTTTCTAACTAATCTTTCTTTCTTTCTTACTGATCTATCTTTCTTTCTAACTAACTAATCTTTTTCTAACGGATGATCTTTTCTTTCTTTCTTTCTTTCTTTCTTTCTTTCTTTCTTTCTTTCTTTCTTTCTTTCTTTCTTTCTTTCTTTCTAACTAATCTTTCTTTCTTTCATTCTTTCTAACTAATCTTTCTTTCTTTCTAAGTAATCCATCTTTCTTTCTTTCTTTCTAACTAGTCTTTCTTTCTTTTTAACTAATCTATCTATCTTTCTTTCTTTTTAACTAATCTATATATCTTTCTTTCTAACCAATCTATCTATCTTTCTTTCTTTTTAACTAATCTATCTATCTATCTTTCTTTTTAACTAATCTATCTATCTATCTATCTATCTTTCTTTCTAACTAATCCTTCTTTCTTTCTTTCTAACTAATCTTTCTTTCTTTCTTTCTTTCTTTCTTTCTTTCTAACTAATCTTTCTTCTCTCTTTCTTCTTTCTTTCTTTCTTTCTTTCTTCTCTCTGTCTTCTTTCTTTCTTTCTTCTCTCTGTCTTCTTTCTTTCTTTCTTTCTTTCTTTCTTTCTTTATTTTCTCTCTAACTAATCTTTTTTCTTTCTTTCTTTCTTTCTTTCTTTCTTTCTTTCTTTCTTTCTTTCTTTCTTTCTAACTAATCTTTCTTTCTTCCTAATATTCTTTCTTTTTTCTTTCTTTCTTTCTTTCTTTCTTTCTTTCTTTCTTTCTTTCTTTCTTTCTTTCTAACTAATCTTTCTTCTTTCTTTCTTTCTTCATAATATTTCTTTTTTTTTCTTTCTTTCTAACTAATCTTTCTTTCTTTCTTTCTTTCTTTCTTTCTTTCTTTCTTTCTTTCTTTCTGTCTTTCTTTCTAACTAATATTCTTTCTTTCTTTCTTTCTTTCTTTCTTTCTTTCTAACTAATCTTTCTTTCTTTCTTTCTTTCTAACTAATCTTTCTTTCTTTCTTTCTTTCTTTCTAACTAATCTTTCTTTCTTTCTTTTTTTCTTTCTTTTTTTCTTTCTTTCTTTCTTTCTTTCTTTCTTTCTTTCTTTCTTTCTTTCTTTCTTTCTTTCTAATTAATCTTCTTTCTTTCTAACTAATCTTTCTTTCTTTCTTACTGATCTATCTTTCTTTCTAACTAACTAATCTTTTTCTAACTGATGATCTTTTCTTTCTTTCTTTCTTTCTTTCTTTCTTTCTTTCTTTCTTTCTTTCTTTCTTTCTTTCTAACTAATTTTCTTTCTTTCTTTCTAACTAATCTTTCTTTCTTTCATTCTTTCTAACTAATCTTTCTTTCTTTCTAAGTAATCCATCTTTCTTTCTTTCTTTCTAACTAGTCTTTCTTTCTTTTAACTAATCTATCTATCTTTCTTTCTTTTTAACTAATCTATATATCTTTCTTTCTAACTAATCTATCTATCTTTCTTTCTTTTTAACTAATCTATCTATCTATCTTTCTTTTTAACTAATCTATCTATCTATCTATCTATCTTTCTTTCTAACTAATCCTTCTTTCTTTCTTTCTAACTAATCTTTCTTTCTTTCTTTCTTTCTTTCTAACTAATCTTTCTTCTCTCTTTCTTCTTTCTTTCTTTCTTTCTTTCTTTCTTTCTTTCTTTATTTTCTCTCTAACTAATCTTTTTTCTTTCTTTCTTTCTTTCTTTCTTTCTTTCTTTCTTTCTTTCTTTCTAACTAATCTTTCTTTCTTCCTAATATTTCTTTCTTTTTTCTTTCTTTCTTTCTTTCTTTCTTTCTTTCTTTCTTTCTTTCTTTCTAACTAATCTTTCTTCTTTCTTTCTTTCTTCATAATATTTCTTTTTTTTTTCTTTCTTTCTTTCTAACTAATCTTTCTTTCTTTCTTTCTTTCTTTCTTTCTTTCTTTCTTTCTTCTTTCTTTCTGTCTTTCTTTCTAACTAATATTCTTTCTTTCTTTCTTTCTTTTTTTCTTTCTAACTAATCTTTCTTTCTTTCTTTCTAACTAATCTTTCTTTCTTTCTTTCTTTCTTTCTTTCTTTCTTTCTAACTAATCTTTCTTTCTTTCTTTTTTTCTTTCTTTCTTTCTTTCTTTCTTTCTTTCTTTCTTTCTTTCTTTCTTTCTTTCTAACTAATCTTCTTTCTTTCTTTCTTTCTTTCTTACTTTCTAACTAATCTTTCTTCTTTCTTTCTTTCTTTCTTTCTTTCTTTCTTTCTTTCTTTCTTTCTTTCTTTCTTTCTTTCTTTCTAACTAATCTTTCTTTCTTTCTAACTAATCTTTCTTCTTTCCTTCTTTCTTTCTTTCTCTCTAACTAATCTTTCTTCTTTCTTTCTTTCTTCCTTTCTTTCTTTCTTTCTTTCTTTATAACTAATCTTTCTTTCTTTCTAACTAATCTTTCTTCTTTCTTTCTTTCTTTCTTTCTAACTAATCTTTCTTTCTTTCTAACTAATCTTTCTTCTTTCTTTCTTTCTAACTAATCTTTCTTCTTTCTTTCTTTCTTTCTAACTAATCTTTCTTTCTTTCTAACTAATCTTTCTTCTTTCTTTCTTTCTAACTAATCTTTCTTCTTTCTTTCTTTCTTTCTTTCTAACTAATCTTTCTTTCTTTCTAACTAATCTTTCTTCTTTCTTTCTTTCTAACTAATCTTTCTTCTTTCTTTCTTTCTTTCTTTCTTTCTTTCTTTCTTTCTTTCTTTCTTTCTTTCTTTCTTTCTTTCTTTCTTACTTTCTAACTAATCTTTCTTTCTTTCTTTCTTTCTTTCTTTCTTTCTCTCTTTCTAACTAATCTTTCTTCTTTCTTTCTTTCTTTCTTTATTTCTTTCTTTCTTTCTTTCTTTCTTTCTTTCTTTCTAACTAATCTTTCTTCTTTCTTTCTTTCTTTCTTTCTTTCTTTCTTTCTTTCTTTCTAACTAATCTTTCTTTCTTTCATTCTTTCTAACTAATCTTTCTTTCTTTTTAACTAATCTATCTATCTTTCTTTCTTTTTAACTAATCTATATATCTTTCTTTCTAACTAATCTATCTATCTTTCTTTCTTTTTAACTAATCTATCTATCTATCTTTCTTTTTAACTAATCTATCTATCTATCTTTCTTTCTAACTAATCTTTCTTCTCTCTTTCTTCTTTCTTTCTTTCTTTCTTCTCTCTTTCTTCTTTCTTTCTTTCTTTCTTTCTTTCTTTCTTTCTTTCTTTCTTTTCTTTCTAACTAATCTTTCTTCTTTCTTTCTTTCTTTCTAACTAATCTTCTTTCTTTCTTTCTTTCTTTCTAACTAATCTTTCTTTCTTTCTTTCTTTCTTTCTTTCTTTCTTTCTTTCTAACTAATCTTTCTTTCTTCCTAATATTTCTTTCTTTCTTTCTTTCTTTCTTTCTTTCTTTCTTTCTTTCTTCCTAATATTTCTTTCTTTTTTCTTTCTTTCTTTCTAACTAATCTTTCTTTCTTTCTTTCTTTCTTTCTTTCTTTCTTTCTTTCTTTCTTTCTAACTAATCTTTCTTTCTTTCTAACTAATCTTCTTTCTTTCTTTCTTTCTTTCTTTCTTTCTTTCTTACTTTCTAACTAATCTTTCTTCTTTCTTTCTTTCTTTCTTACTTTCTAACTAATCTTTCTTTCTTTATTTCTAACTAATCTTTCTTTCTTTCTCTCTTTCTAACTAATCTTTCTTCTTTCTTTCTTTCTTTCTTTCTTTCTTTCTTTCTTTCTTTCTTTCTTTCTTTCTAACTAATCTTTCTTTCTAACTAATCGTTCTTCTTTCTTTCTTTCTTTCTTTCTTTCTTTCTTTCTTTCTTTCTTTCTTTCTAACTAATCTTTCTTCTTTCTTTCTTTCTTTCTTTCTTTCTTTCTTTCTAACTAATCTTTCTTTCTTTCTTTCTTTCTAACTAATCTTTCTTTCTTTCTTTCTTTCTTTCTTTCTTTCTTTCTTTCTTTCTTTCTAACTAATCTTTCTTTCTTCCTAATATTTATTTCTTTTTTCTTTCTTTCTTTCTTTCTTTCTTTCTTTCTTTCTTTCTTTCTTTCTTCCTAATATTTCTTTCTTTTTTTCTTTCTTTCTTTCTAACTAATCTTTCTTTCTTTCTTTCTTTCTTTCTTTCTTTCTTTCTAACTAATCTTTCTTTCTTTCTAACTAATCTTCTTTCTTTCTTTCTTTCTTTCTTTCTTTCTTTCTTTCTTTCTTACTTTCTAACTAATCTTTCTTCTTTCTTTCTTTCTTTCTTTCTTTCTTTCTTTCTTTCTTTCTTTCTTTCTCTCTAACTAATCTTTCTTCTTTCTTTCTTTCTTTCTTTCTTTCTTTCTTTCTTTCTTTCTTTCTTTCTAACTAATCTTTCTTCTTTCTTTCTTTCTTTCTTTCTTTCTTTCTTTCTTTCTTTCTAACTAATCTTTCTTTCTTTCATTCTTTCTAACTAATCTTTCTTTCTTTTTAACTAATCTATCTATCTTTCTTTCTTTTTAATTAATCTATATATCTTTCTTTCTAACTAATCTATCTATCTTTCTTTCTTTTTAACTAATCTATCTATCTTTCTTTCTTTTTAACTAATCTATCTATCTATCTTTCTTTTTAACTAATCTATCTATCTTTCTTTCTAACTAATCTTTCTTCTCTCTTTCTTCTTTCTTTCTTTCTTTCTTCTCTCTTTCTTCTTTCTTTCTTTCTTTCTTTCTTTCTTTCTTTCTTTTCTTTCTAACTAATCTTTCTTCTTTCTTTCTTTCTTTCTTTCTAACTAATCTTCTTTCTTTCTTTCTTTCTTTCTAACTAACTAATCTTTCTTTCTTTCTAACTAATCTTTCTTTCTTTCTAACTAATCTTTCTTTCTTTTGTAACTAATCTTTCTTTCTTTCTAACTAATCTTTCTTTCTTTCTAACTAATCTTTCTTTCTTTCTTACTGATCTATCTTTCTTTCTAACTAACTAATCTTTTTCTAACGGATGATCTTTTCTTTCTTTCTTTCTTTCTTTCTTTCTTTCTTTCTTTCTAACTAATCTTTCTTTCTTTCATTCTTTCTAACTAATCTTTCTTTCTTTCTAAGTAATCCATCTTTCTTTCTTTCTTTCTAACTAGTCTTTCTTTCTTTTTAACTAATCTATCTATCTTTCTTTCTTTTTAACTAATCTATATATCTTTCTTTCTAACTAATCTATCTATCTTTCTTTCTTTTTAACTAATCTATCTATCTATCTTTCTTTTTAACTAATCTATCTATCTATCTATCTATCTTTCTTTCTAACTAATCCTTCTTTCTTTCTTTCTAACTAATCTTCTTTCTTTCTTTCTTTCTTTCTTACTTTCTAACTAATCTTTCTTCTTTCTTTCTTTCTTTCTTTCTTTCTTTCTTTCTTTCTTTCTTTCTTTCTTTCTTTCTTTCTTTCTAACTAATCTTTCTTTCTTTCTAACTAATCTTTCTTCTTTCCTTCTTTCTTTCTTTCTCTCTAACTAATCTTTCTTCTTTCTTTCTTTCTTCCTTTCTTTCTTTCTTTCTTTCTTTATAACTAATCTTTCTTTCTTTCTAACTAATCTTTCTTCTTTCTTTCTTTCTTTCTTTCTAACTAATCTTTCTTTCTTTCTAACTAATCTTTCTTCTTTCTTTCTTTCTAACTAATCTTTCTTCTTTCTTTCTTTCTTTCTAACTAATCTTTCTTTCTTTCTAACTAATCTTTCTTCTTTCTTTCTTTCTAACTAATCTTTCTTCTTTCTTTCTTTCTTTCTTTCTAACTAATCTTTCTTTCTTTCTAACTAATCTTTCTTCTTTCTTTCTTTCTAACTAATCTTTCTTCTTTCTTTCTTTCTTTCTTTCTTTCTTTCTTTCTTTCTTTCTTTCTTTCTTTCTTTCTTTCTTACTTTCTAACTAATCTTTCTTTCTTTCTTTCTTTCTTTCTTTCTTTCTCTCTTTCTAACTAATCTTTCTTCTTTCTTTCTTTCTTTCTTTATTTCTTTCTTTCTTTCTTTCTTTCTTTCTTTCTTTCTAACTAATCTTTCTTCTTTCTTTCTTTCTTTCTTTCTTTCTTTCTTTCTTTCTTTCTAACTAATCTTTCTTTCTTTCATTCTTTCTAACTAATCTTTCTTTCTTTTTAACTAATCTATCTATCTTTCTTTCTTTTTAACTAATCTATATATCTTTCTTTCTAACTAATCTATCTATCTTTCTTTCTTTTTAACTAATCTATCTATCTATCTTTCTTTTTAACTAATCTATCTATCTATCTTTCTTTCTAACTAATCTTTCTTCTCTCTTTCTTCTTTCTTTCTTTCTTTCTTCTCTCTTTCTTCTTTCTTTCTTTCTTTCTTTCTTTCTTTCTTTCTTTCTTTCTTTTCTTTCTAACTAATCTTTCTTCTTTCTTTCTTTCTTTCTAACTAATCTTCTTTCTTTCTTTCTTTCTTTCTAACTAATCTTTCTTTCTTTCTTTCTTTCTTTCTTTCTTTCTTTCTTTCTAACTAATCTTTCTTTCTTCCTAATATTTCTTTCTTTCTTTCTTTCTTTCTTTCTTTCTTTCTTTCTTTCTTCCTAATATTTCTTTCTTTTTTCTTTCTTTCTTTCTAACTAATCTTTCTTTCTTTCTTTCTTTCTTTCTTTCTTTCTTTCTTTCTTTCTTTCTAACTAATCTTTCTTTCTTTCTAACTAATCTTCTTTCTTTCTTTCTTTCTTTCTTTCTTTCTTTCTTACTTTCTAACTAATCTTTCTTCTTTCTTTCTTTCTTTCTTACTTTCTAACTAATCTTTCTTTCTTTATTTCTAACTAATCTTTCTTTCTTTCTCTCTTTCTAACTAATCTTTCTTCTTTCTTTCTTTCTTTCTTTCTTTCTTTCTTTCTTTCTTTCTTTCTTTCTTTCTAACTAATCTTTCTTTCTAACTAATCGTTCTTCTTTCTTTCTTTCTTTCTTTCTTTCTTTCTTTCTTTCTTTCTTTCTTTCTAACTAATCTTTCTTCTTTCTTTCTTTCTTTCTTTCTTTCTTTCTTTCTAACTAATCTTTCTTTCTTTCTTTCTTTCTAACTAATCTTTCTTTCTTTCTTTCTTTCTTTCTTTCTTTCTTTCTTTCTTTCTTTCTAACTAATCTTTCTTTCTTCCTAATATTTATTTCTTTTTTCTTTCTTTCTTTCTTTCTTTCTTTCTTTCTTTCTTTCTTTCTTTCTTCCTAATATTTCTTTCTTTTTTTCTTTCTTTCTTTCTAACTAATCTTTCTTTCTTTCTTTCTTTCTTTCTTTCTTTCTTTCTAACTAATCTTTCTTTCTTTCTAACTAATCTTCTTTCTTTCTTTCTTTCTTTCTTTCTTTCTTTCTTACTTTCTAACTAATCTTTCTTCTTTCTTTCTTTCTTTCTTTCTTTCTTTCTTTCTTTCTTTCTTTCTTTCTCTCTAACTAATCTTTCTTCTTTCTTTCTTTCTTTCTTTCTTTCTTTCTTTCTTTCTTTCTTTCTTTCTAACTAATCTTTCTTCTTTCTTTCTTTCTTTCTTTCTTTCTTTCTTTCTTTCTTTCTAACTAATCTTTCTTTCTTTCATTCTTTCTAACTAATCTTTCTTTCTTTTTAACTAATCTATCTATCTTTCTTTCTTTTTAATTAATCTATATATCTTTCTTTCTAACTAATCTATCTATCTTTCTTTCTTTTTAACTAATCTATCTATCTTTCTTTCTTTTTAACTAATCTATCTATCTATCTTTCTTTTTAACTAATCTATCTATCTTTCTTTCTAACTAATCTTTCTTCTCTCTTTCTTCTTTCTTTCTTTCTTTCTTCTCTCTTTCTTCTTTCTTTCTTTCTTTCTTTCTTTCTTTCTTTCTTTTCTTTCTAACTAATCTTTCTTCTTTCTTTCTTTCTTTCTTTCTAACTAATCTTCTTTCTTTCTTTCTTTCTTTCTAACTAACTAATCTTTCTTTCTTTCTAACTAATCTTTCTTTCTTTCTAACTAATCTTTCTTTCTTTTGTAACTAATCTTTCTTTCTTTCTAACTAATCTTTCTTTCTTTCTAACTAATCTTTCTTTCTTTCTTACTGATCTATCTTTCTTTCTAACTAACTAATCTTTTTCTAACGGATGATCTTTTCTTTCTTTCTTTCTTTCTTTCTTTCTTTCTTTCTTTCTAACTAATCTTTCTTTCTTTCATTCTTTCTAACTAATCTTTCTTTCTTTCTAAGTAATCCATCTTTCTTTCTTTCTTTCTAACTAGTCTTTCTTTCTTTTTAACTAATCTATCTATCTTTCTTTCTTTTTAACTAATCTATATATCTTTCTTTCTAACTAATCTATCTATCTTTCTTTCTTTTTAACTAATCTATCTATCTATCTTTCTTTTTAACTAATCTATCTATCTATCTATCTATCTTTCTTTCTAACTAATCCTTCTTTCTTTCTTTCTAACTAATCTTTCTTTCTTTCTTTCTTTCTTTCTTTCTTTCTTTCTAACTAATCTTTCTTCTCTCTTTCTTCTTTCTTTCTTTCTTTCTTTCTTCTCTCTGTCTTCTTTCTTTCTTTCTTTCTTCTCTCTGT
>JAROOI010000089.1:25000-30000 GCA_030578255.1 Tiaroga cobitis
TTTCTTTTTAACTAATCTATCTATCTTTCTTTCTAACTAATCTATCTATCTTTCTTTTTAACTAATCTATCTATCTTTCTTTCTAACTAATCTATCTATCTTTCTTTTTAACTAATCTATCTATCTTTCTTTCTTTTTAACTAATCTATCTTTCTTTCTTTCTTTCTAACTAATCTTTCTTTCTAACTAATCTTTCTTTCTTTCTTTCTTTCTTACTGATCTATCTTTCTAACTAACTAATCTTTCTTTCTTTCTAACTAATCTTTCTTTCTTTCTAACTAATCTTTCTTTCTTTCTTTTTAACTAATCTATCTATCTTTCTTTCTAACTAATCTATCTATCTTTCTTTTTAACTAATCTATCTATCTTTCTTTCTTTTTAACTAATCTATCTTTCTTTCTTTCTTTCTAACTAATCTTTCTTTCTAACTAATCTTTCTTTCTTTCTTTCTTTCTTACTGATCTATCTTTCTAACTAACTAATCTTTCTTTCTTTCTAACTAATCTTTCTTTCTTTCTAACTAATCTTTCTTTCTTTTGTAACTAATCTTTCTTTCTTTCTAACTAATCTTTCTTTCTTTCTAACTAATCTTTCTTTCTTTCTTACTGATCTATCTTTCTTTCTAACTAACTAATCTTTTTCTAACGGATGATCTTTTCTTTCTTTCTTTCTTTCTTTCTTTCTTTCTTTCTTTCTTTCTTTCTAACTAATCTTTCTTTCTTTCATTCTTTCTAACTAATCTTTCTTTCTTTCTAAGTAATCCATCTTTCTTTCTTTCTTTCTAACTAGTCTTTCTTTCTTTTTAACTAATCTATCTATCTTTCTTTCTTTTTAACTAATCTATATATCTTTCTTTCTAACTAATCTATCTATCTTTCTTTCTTTTTAACTAATCTATCTATCTATCTTTCTTTTTAACTAATCTATCTATCTATCTATCTATCTTTCTTTCTAACTAATCCTTCTTTCTTTCTTTCTAACTAATCTTTCTTTCTTTCTTTCTTTCTTTCTTTCTTTCTTTCTTTCTAGCTAATCTTTCTTCTCTCTTTCTTCTTTCTTTCTTTCTTTCTTTCTTCTCTCTGTCTTCTTTCTTTCTTTCTTTCTTCTCTCTGTCTTCTTTCTTTCTTTCTTTCTTTCTTTCTTTCTTTATTTTCTCTCTAACTAATCTTTTTTCTTTCTTTCTTTCTTTCTTTCTTTCTTTCTTTCTTTCTTTCTTTCTAACTAATCTTTCTTTCTTCCTAATATTTCTTTCTTTTTTCTTTCTTTCTTTCTTTCTTTCTTTCTTTCTTTCTTTCTTTCTTTCTTTCTAACTAATCTTTCTTCTTTCTTTCTTTCTTCATAATATTTCTTTTTTTTTCTTTCTTTCTTTCTAACTAATCTTTCTTTCTTTCTTTCTTTCTTTCTTTCTTTCTTTCTTTCTTTCTTTCTTTCTTTCTTTCTGTCTTTCTTTCTAACTAATATTCTTTCTTTCTTTCTTTCTTTCTTTCTTTCTAACTAATCTTTCTTTCTTTCTTTCTAACTAATCTTTCTTTCTTTCTTTCTTTCTTTCTAACTAATCTTTCTTTCTTTCTTTTTTTCTTTCTTTCTTTCTTTCTTTCTTTCTAACTAATCTTCTTTCTTTCTTTCTTTCTTTCTTACTTTCTAACTAATCTTTCTTCTTTCTTTCTTTCTTTCTTTCTTTCTTTCTTTCTTTCTTTCTTTCTTTCTTTCTTTCTAACTAATCTTTCTTTCTTTCTAACTAATCTTTCTTCTTTCCTTCTTTCTTTCTTTCTCTCTAACTAATCTTTCTTCTTTCTTTCTTTCTTTCTTCCTTTCTTTCTTTCTTTCTTTCTTTCTTTCTAACTAATCTTTCTTTCTTTCTAACTAATCTTTCTTCTTTCTTTCTTTCTTTCTTTCTAACTAATCTTTCTTTCTTTCTAACTAATCTTTCTTCTTTCTTTCTTTCTAACTAATCTTTCTTCTTTCTTTCTTTCTTTCTAACTAATCTTTCTTTCTTTCTAACTAATCTTTCTTCTTTCTTTCTTTCTAACTAATCTTTCTTCTTTCTTTCTTTCTTTCTTTCTAACTAATCTTTCTTTCTTTCTAACTAATCTTTCTTCTTTCTTTCTTTCTAACTAATCTTTCTTCTTTCTTTCTTTCTTTCTTTCTTTCTTTCTTTCTTTCTTTCTTTCTTTCTTTCTTTCTTACTTTCTAACTAATCTTTCTTTCTTTCTTTCTTTCTTTCTTTCTAACTAATCTTTCTTCTTTCTTTCTTTCTTTCTTTCTTTCTTTCTTTCTTTCTTTCTTTCTTTCTTTCTTTCTCTCTTTCTAACTAATCTTTCTTCTTTCTTTCTTTCTTTCTTTCTTTCTTTCTTTCTTTCTAACTAATCTTTCTTCTTTCTTTCTTTCTTTCTTTCTTTCTTTCTTTCTTTCTTTCTAACTAATCTTTCTTTCTTTCATTCTTTCTAACTAATCTTTCTTTCTTTTTAACTAATCTATCTATCTTTCTTTCTTTTTAACTAATCTATATATCTTTCTTTCTAACTAATCTATCTATCTTTCTTTCTTTTTAACTAATCTATCTATCTTTCTTTCTTTTTAACTAATCTATCTATCTATCTTTCTTTTTAACTAATCTATCTATCTATCTTTCTTTCTAACTAATCTTTCTTCTCTCTTTCTTCTTTCTTTCTTTCTTTCTTCTCTCTTTCTTCTTTCTTTCTTTCTTTCTTTCTTTCTTTTCTTTCTAACTAATCTTTCTTCTTTCTTTCTTTCTTTCTAACTAATCTTCTTTCTTTCTTTCTTTCTTTCTAACTAACTAATCTTTCTTTCTTTCTAACTAATCTTTCTTTCTTTCTAACTAATCTTTCTTTCTTTTGTAACTAATCTTTCTTTCTTTCTAACTAATCTTTCTTTCTTTCTAACTAATCTTTCTTTCTTTCTTACTGATCTATCTTTCTTTCTAACTAACTAATCTTTTTCTAACGGATGATCTTTTCTTTCTTTCTTTCTTTCTTTCTTTCTTTCTTTCTTTCTTTCTAACTAATCTTTCTTTCTTTCATTCTTTCTAACTAATCTTTCTTTCTTTCTAAGTAATCCATCTTTCTTTCTTTCTTTCTAACTAGTCTTTCTTTCTTTTTAACTAATCTTTCTATCTTTCTTTCTTTTTAACTAATCTATATATCTTTCTTTCTAACTAATCTATCTATCTTTCTTTCTTTTTAACTAATCTATCTATCTATCTTTCTTTTTAACTAATCTATCTATCTATCTATCTATCTATCTTTCTTTCTAACTAATCCTTCTTTCTTTCTTTCTAACTAATCTTTCTTTCTTTCTTTCTTTCTTTCTTTCTTTCTTTCTTTCTTTCTAACTAACTAATCTTTCTTCTCTCTTTCTTCTTTCTTTCTTTCTTTCTTTCTTTCTTCTCTCTGTCTTCTTTCTTTCTTTCTTTCTTCTCTCTGTCTTCTTTCTTTCTTTCTTTCTTTCTTTCTTTCTTTCTTTCTTTCTTTCTTTATTTTCTCTCTAACTAATCTTTTTTCTTTCTTTCTTTCTTTCTTTCTTTCTTTCTTTCTTTCTTTCTTTCTTTCTAACTAATCTTTCTTTCTTCCTAATATTTCTTTCTTTTTTCTTTCTTTCTTTCTTTCTTTCTTTCTTTCTTTCTTTCTTTCTTTCTAACTAATCTTTCTTCTCTCTTTCTTCTTTCTTTCTTTCTTTCTTTCTTTCTTTCTTTCTTTCTTTCTTTCTTTATTTTCTCTCTAACTAATCTTTTTTCTTCCTAATATTTCTTTCTTTTTTCTTTCTTTCTTTCTTTCTTTCTTTCTTTCTTTCTTTCTTTCTTTCTTTCTAACTAATCTTTCTTTCTTCCTAATATTTCTTTCTTTTTTCTTTCTTTCTTTCTTTCTTTCTTTCTTTCTTTCTAACTAATCTTTCTTCTTTCTTTCTTTCTTCATAATATTTCTTTTTTTTTTCTTTCTTTCTTTCTAACTAATCTTTCTTTCTTTCTTTCTTTCTTTCTTTCTTTCTTTCTTTCTTTCTTTCTTTCTTTCTGTCTTTCTTTCTAACTAATATTCTTTCTTTCTTTCTTTCTTTTTTTCTTTCTAACTAATCTTTCTTTCTTTCTTTCTAACTAATCTTTCTTTCTTTCTTTCTTTCTTTCTTTCTTTCTTTCTAACTAATCTTTCTTTCTTTCTTTTTTTCTTTCTTTCTTTCTTTCTTTCTTTCTTTCTTTCTTTCTTTCTAACTAATCTTCTTTCTTTCTTTCTTTCTTTCTTACTTTCTAACTAATCTTTCTTCTTTCTTTCTTTCTTTCTTTCTTTCTTTCTTTCTTTCTTTCTTTCTTTATAACTAATCTTTCTTTCTTTCTAACTAATCTTTCTTCTTTCTTTCTTTCTTTCTTTCTTTCTTTCTTTCTTTCTGTCTTTCTTTCTAACTAATATTCTTTCTTTCTTTCTTTCTTTCTTTCTAACTAATATTTCTTTCTTTCTTTCTTTCTAACTAATCTTTCTTTCTTTCTTTCTTTCTTTCTTTCTTTCTAACTAATCTTTCTATCTTTCTTTTTTTCTTTCTTTCTTTCTTTCTTTCTTTCTTTCTTTCTTTCTTTCTTTCTTTCTAACTAATCTTCTTTCTTTCTTTCTTTCTTTCTTACTTTCTAACTAATCTTTCTTCTTTCTTTCTTTCTTTCTTTCTTTCTTTCTTTCTTTCTTTCTTTCTTTCTAACTAATCTTTCTTTCTTTCTAACTAATCTTTCTTCTTTCCTTCTTTCTTTCTTTCTCTCTAACTAATCTTTCTTCTTTCTTTCTTTCTTCCTTTCTAACTAATCTTTCTTTCTTTCTAACTAATCTTTCTTCTTTCTTTCTTTCTTTCTTTCTAACTAATCTTTCTTTCTTTCTAACTAATCTTTCTTCTTTCTTTCTTTCTAACTAATCTTTCTTCTTTCTTTCTTTCTTTCTAACTAATCTTTTTTTCTTTCTAACTAATCTTTCTTCTTTCTTTCTTTCTAACTAATCTTTCTTCTTTCT
>JAROOI010000089.1:37500-45000 GCA_030578255.1 Tiaroga cobitis
TTTTTTCTTTCTTTCTTTCTAACTAATCTTTCTTTCTTTCTTTCATTCTTTCTTTCTTTCTAACTAATATTCTTTCTTTCTTTCTTTCTTTCTTTCTTTCTAACTAATCTTTCTTTCTTTTTTTCTTTCTTTCTTTCTTTCTTTCTTTCTTTCTTTCTAACTAATCTTCTTTCTTTCTTTCTTTCTTACTTTCTAACTAATCTTTCTTCTTTCTTTCTTTCTTTCTTTCTTTCTAACTAATCTTTCTTTCTTTCTAACTAATCTTTCTTCTTTCTTTCTTTCTTTCTCTCTAACTAATCTTTCTTCTTTCTTTCTTTCTTTCTTCCTTTCTTTCTTTCTTTCTTTATAACTAATCTTTCTTTCTTTCTAACTAATCTTTCTTCTTTCTTTCTTTCTTCCTAACTAATCTTTCTTTCTAACTAATCTTTCTTCTTTCTTTCTTTCTTTCTAACTAATCTTTCTTCTTTCTTTCTTTCTTTCTTTCTTTCTTTCTTTCTTTCTTTCTAACTAATCTTTCTTTCTTTCTTTCTTTCTTTCTAACTAATCTTTCTTCTTTCTTTCTTTCTTTCTTTCTCTCTTTCTAACTAATCTTTCTTCTTTCTTTCTTTCTTTCTTTCTTTCTTTCTTTCTAACTAATCTTTCTTCTTTCTTTCTTTCTTTCTTTCTAACTAATATTTCTTTCTTTCATTCTTTCTAACTAATCTTTCTTTCTTTCTTTCTTTCTTTCTTTCTTTCTAACTAGTCTTTCTTTCTTTCTTTTTAACTAATCTATCTATCTTTCTTTCTTTTTAACTAATCTATATATCTTTCTTTCTAACTAATCTATCTATCTTTCTTTCTTTTTAACTAATCTATCTATCTTTCTTTCTTTTTAACTAATCTATCTATCTATCTTTCTTTTTAACTAATCTATCTATCTATCTTTCTTTCTAACTAATCTTTCTTCTCTTTTTCTTCTTTCTTTCTTTTTCTTTCTTTCTTTCTTTCTTCTCTCTTTCTTCTTTCTTTCTTTCTTTCTTTCTTTATAACTAATCTTTCTTTCTAACTAATCTTTCTTCTTTCTTTCTTTCTTTCTAACTAATCTTTCTTTCTTTATAACTAATCTTTCTTCTTTCTTTCTTTCTCTTTCTTTCTAACTAATCTATCTATCTATCTATCTTTCTTTCTAACTAATCCTTCTTTCTTTCTTTCTAACTAATCTTTCTTTCTTTCTTTCTTTCTTTCTTTCTAACTAATCTTTCTTCTCTCTTTCGTCTTTCTTTCTTTCTTTCTTACTTTCTTTCTTTCTTTCTTTCTTTCTTTCTTTCTTTATTTATTTTCTCTCTAACTAATCTTTTTTCTTTCTTTCTTTCTTTCTTTCTTTCTTTCTTTCTTTCTAACTAATCTTTCTTTCTTCCTAATATTTCTTTCTTTTTTCTTTCTTTCTTTCTTTCTTTCTTTCTTTCTTTCTAACTAATCTTTCTTCTTTCTTTCTTTCTTCATAATATTTCTTTTTTTTTCTTTCTTTCTTTCTAACTAATCTTTCTTTCTTTCTTTCTTTCTTTCTTTCTTTCTTTCTTTCTGTCTTTCTTTCTAACTAATATTCTTTCTTTCTTTCTTTCTTTCTTTCTTTCTTTCTTTCTTTCTAACTAATCTTTCTTTCTTTCTTTCTAACTAATCTTTCTTTCTTTCTTTCTTTCTTTCTTTCTTTCTAACTAATCTTTCTTTCTTTCTTTTTTTCTTTTTTTCTTTCTTTCTTTCTTTCTTTCTTTCTTTCTTTCTTTCTTTCTAACTAATCTTCTTTCTTTCTTTCTTTCTTTCTTTCTTACTTTCTAACTAATCTTTCTTCTTTCTTTCTTTCTTTCTTTCTTTCTTTCTTTCTTTCTTTCTTTCTTTCTAACTAATCTTTCTTTCTTTCTAACTAATCTTTCTTCTTTCCTTCTTTCTTTCTTTCTCTCTAACTAATCTTTCTTCTTTCTTTCTTTCTTTCTTCCTTTCTTTCTTTCTTTCTTTCTTTCTTTATAACTAATCTTTCTTTCTTTCTAACTAATCTTTCTTCTTTCTTTCTTTCTTTCTTTCTTTCTTCCTTTCTTTCTTTCTTTCTTTCTTTCTTTCTGTCTTTCTTTCTAACTAATATTCTTTCTTTCTTTCTTTCTTTCTTTCTTTCTAACTAATATTTCTTTCTTTCTTTCTTTCTAACTAATCTTTCTTTCTTTCTTTCTTTCTTTCTTTCTTTCTTTCTTTCTTTCTTTCTTTCTTTCTAACTAATCTTTCTATCTTTCTTTTTTTCTTTCTTTCTTTCTTTCTTTCTTTCTTTCTTTCTTTCTTTCTTTCTAACTAATCTTTCTTCTTTCTTTCTTTCTTCCTAATATTTCTTTCTTTTTTTTTCTTTCTTTCTTTCTAACTAATCTTTCTTTCTTTCTTTCATTCTTTCTTTCTTTCTAACTAATATTCTTTCTTTCTTTCTTTCTTTCTTTCTTTCTAACTAATCTTTCTTTCTTTTTTTCTTTCTTTCTTTCTTTCTTTCTTTCTAACTAATCTTCTTTCTTTCTTTCTTTCTTACTTTCTAACTAATCTTTCTTCTTTCTTTCTTTCTTTCTTTCTTTCTAACTAATCTTTCTTTCTTTCTAACTAATCTTTCTTCTTTCTTTCTTTCTTTCTCTCTAACTAATCTTTCTTCTTTCTTTCTTTCTTTCTTCCTTTCTTTCTTTCTTTCTTTATAACTAATCTTTCTTTCTTTCTAACTAATCTTTCTTCTTTCTTTCTTTCTTTCTAACTAATCTTTCTTTCTAACTAATCTTTCTTCTTTCTTTCTTTCTTTCTAACTAATCTTTCTTCTTTCTTTCTTTCTTTCTTTCTTTCTTTCTTTCTTTCTTTCTTTCTAACTAATCTTTCTTTCTTTCTTTCTTTCTTTCTAACTAATCTTTCTTCTTTCTTTCTTTCTTTCTTTCTCTCTTTCTAACTAATCTTTCTTCTTTCTTTCTTTCTTTCTTTCTTTCTTTCTTTCTAACTAATCTTTCTTCTTTCTTTCTTTCTTTCTTTCTTTCTTTCTAACTAATATTTCTTTCTTTCATTCTTTCTAACTAATCTTTCTTTCTTTCTTTCTTTCTTTCTTTCTAACTAGTCTTTCTTTCTTTCTTTTTAACTAATCTATCTATCTTTCTTTCTTTTTAACTAATCTATATATCTTTCTTTCTAACTAATCTATCTATCTTTCTTTCTTTTTAACTAATCTATCTATCTTTCTTTCTTTTTAACTAATCTATCTATCTATCTTTCTTTTTAACTAATCTATCTATCTATCTTTCTTTCTAACTAATCTTTCTTCTCTTTTTCTTCTTTCTTTCTTTTTCTTTCTTTCTTTCTTTCTTCTCTCTTTCTTCTTTCTTCTTTCTTTCTTTCTTTCTTTTCTTTCTAACTAATCTTTCTTCTTTCTTTCTTTCTTTCTAACTAATCTTCTTTCTTTCTTTCTTTCTTTCTTTCTTTCTAACTAATCTTTCTTTCTTTCTTTCTTTCTTTCTTTCTTTCTTTCTTTCTTTCTAACTAATCTTTCTTTCTTCCTAATATTTCTTTCTTTCTTTCTTTCTTTCTTTCTTTCTTTTTCTTTCTTTCTTTCTAACTAATCTTTCTTTCTTTCTAACTAATCTTCTTCCTTTCTTTCTTTCTTTCTTTCTTACTTTCTAACTAATCTTTCTTCTTTCTTTCTTTCTTTCTTTCTTACTTTCTAACTAATCTTTCTTTCTTTTTTTCATTCTAACTAATCTTTCTTTCTTTCTTTCTTTCTTTCTTTCTTTCTTTCTTTCTAACTAATCTTTCTTCTTTCTTTCTTTCTTTCTTTCTTTCTAACTAATCTTTCTTTCTTTCTTTCTTTCTTTCTTTCTTTCTAACTAATCTTTCTTTCTTTCTTTCTTTCTTTCTAACTAATCTTTCTTTCTTTCTTTCTTTCTTTCTTTCTTTCTTTCTTTCTAACTAATCTTTCTTTCTTCCTAATATTTATTTCTTTTTTCTTTCTTTCTTTCTTTCTTTCTTTCTTTCTTTCTTTCTTTCTTTCTAACTAATCTTTCTTCTTTCTTTCTTTCTTCCTAATATTTCTTTCTTTTTTCTTTCTTTCTTTCTAACTAATCTTTCTTTCTTTCTTTCTCTCTTTCTAACTAATCTTTCTTCTTTCTTTCTTTCTTTATAACTAATCTTTCTTTCTAACTAATCTTTCTTCTTTCTTTCTTTCTTTCTTTCTTTCTTTCTTTCTAACTAATCTTTCTTTCTTTATAACTAATCTTTCTTCTTTCTTTCTTTCTTTCTTTCTAACTAATCTTTCCTCTTTCTTTCTTTCTTTCTTTCTAACTAATCTTTCTTTCTTTCTTTCTAACTAATCTTTCTGTCTTTCTAACTAATCTTTCTTCTTTCTTTCTTTCTTTCTTTCTTTCTTTCTTTCTTTCTTTCTTTCTAACTAATCTTTCTTTCTTTCTAACTAATCTTTCTTCTTTCTTTCTTTCTTTCTTTCTAACTAATCTTTCTTTCTTTCTAACTAATCTTTCTTTCTTTCTTTCTTTCTTTCTTTCTTTCTTTCTTTCTAACTAATCTTTCTTCTTTCTTTCTTTCTTTCTTTATTTCTAACTAATCTTTCTTCTTTCTTTCTTTCTCTCTTTCTAACTAATCTTTCTTCTTTCTTTCTTTCTTTCTTTCTAACTAATCTTTCTTTCTTTCTAAGTAATCCATCTTTCTGTCTTTCTTTCTAACTAGTCTTTCTTTCTTTCTTTCTAACTAATCTATCTTTCTTTCTTTTTAACTAATCTATCTATCTTTCTTTCTAACTAATCTATCTATCTTTCTTTCTTTCTAACTAATCATTCTTTCTTTCTTTCTAACTAATCTTTCTTTTTTTCTTACTGATCTATCTTTCTTTCTAACTAACTAATCTTTCT
Source organism: Tiaroga cobitis (assembly GCA_030578255.1). Lineage (NCBI taxonomy): Eukaryota > Metazoa > Chordata > Actinopteri > Cypriniformes > Leuciscidae > Tiaroga > Tiaroga cobitis. Next base: position 42,402 of record JAROOI010000089.1, read on the forward strand.
TTCTAACTGATCATCTTTCTTTCTTTTTTTCTAACTAATCTTTCTTTCTTTCTAAGTAATCCATCTTTCTTTCTTTCTAACTAGTCTTTCTTTCTTTCTTTCTAACTAATCTATCTTTCTTTCTTTTTAACTAATCTATCTATCTTTCTTTCTTACTAATCTATCTATCTTTCTTTCTTTTTAACTAATCTATCTATCTTTCTTTCTTTTTAACTAATCTATCTATATATCTTTCTCTCTAAATAATCCTTCTTTCTTTCTTTCTTTCTTTCTTTCTTTCTTACTGATCTATCTTTCTAACTAACTAATCTTTCTTTCTTTCTAACTAATCTTTCTTTCTTTTGTAACTAATCTTTCTTTCTTTCTAACTAATCTTTCTTTCTTTCTAACTAATTTTTCTTTCTTTCTTTCTAACTAATCTTTCTTTCTTAATGATCTATCTTTCTTTCTAACTAACTAATCTTTCTTTCTAACTGATCATCTTTTCTTTCTTTCTTTCTTTCTAACTAATTTTCTTTCTTTCTTTCTAACTAATCTTTCTTTCTTTCTAACTAATCTATCTTTCTTTCTTTCTAACTAATCTTTCTTTTTTCTTTCTAACTAATTATCTTTCGTTCTTTCTTTATAATTAATCTATCTCTCTTTATAAATAATCCATCTTTCTTTTTTCTTTCTTTCTTTCCAACTAATGTCTTTCTTTCTTACTGATCTATCTTTCTTTCTATCTTATCTTTCTTTTTTCTAACTAATCTTTCTTTCTTTATAACTAATCTTTCTTTCTTTTTACCTAATCTTTCTTTCTTTTTACCTAATCTTTCTTTCTTTTTACCTAATCTTTCTTTCTTTTTACATAATCTTTCTTTCTTTTTTCTTTCTTTCTTTCCAACTAATCTCTTTCTTTCTTTCTTTCTTACTGATCTATCTTTCTTTCTAACTAATCTTTCTTTATTTCTTTCTAACTAATCTTTTCTTTCTTTCTAACTAATCTTTCTTTCATTCTTTCTAACTAATCCATCCTTCTTTCTTTCTGACTAATCCATCTTTCTTTCTTTCTAACTAATCCATCTTTCTTTCTTTCTAACTAATCTTTCTTTCTTCTTTCTTTCTTTCTAACTAATCTTTCTTTCATTCTTTTTAACTAATCTTTCTTCTTTCTTTCTAACTAAACTTTCTTCTTTCTTTCTAACTAATCTATCTATCAAACTTCAAACTATTTTAAACTTCTTCAAACTCTCTGGTCTGGCTTTTTCAAGCCAACTTAAAGTTTGTCTCATCAAACTTTTTTCTAGTTATTATTATTATTCTTCTTACTCAAATTTACAACTCTAACTCCTCCTAGAGCTTTAACTCCACATACTCCAAACTCGGCATGGACACTCAAACTGTTCTGACTCGGTGTGCTATATCTTTTCTAACTGATCGGACTTACAGTTTTCTTAAAAATTAATATTAAATATCATAAAATTCCCATAGACTTTCATTGCAGCATGTTCAAAATGAGCCAAGGCTACGGTGGCCCAGTAGTGCACAACATAAAAACTCAAATCTAAACTCCCTGAAGCCCTAGACTCAGTTAAACTACCATTCAATGTACTAATATCTATCTATCTATCTATCTATCTATCTATCTATCTATCTATCTATCTATCTATCTTTCTAAATAATCTATCTATCTAACTAATCTATCTATCTAACTAATCTATCTATCTTTCTAACTAATCTATCTATCTATCGATCTTTCTTTCTAACTAATCTATTTATCTTTCTAACTAATCTATCTATCTATCTATCTATCTATCTATCTATCTATCTATCTATCTATCTTATCTATCTTTCTAAATAATCTATCTATCTATCTTTCTAACTAATCTATCTATCTATCTTTCTAACTAATATATCTATCTATCTATCTTTCTATCTATCTATCTATCTATCTATCTATCTATCTATCTATCTATCTATCTATCTATCTATCTATCTATCTTTATTTCTTTCTAACTAATCTTTTCTTTCTTTCTAACTAATCTTTCTTTCTTTCTTTCTTTCTTTCTTTCTTTCTTTCCTTCTAACTAATCCATCCTTCTTTCTTTCTTACTGATCTATCTTTCTTTCTGTCTTTCTAACTAATCTTTCTTTATTTCTTTCTAACTAATCTTTTCTTTTTTTCTAACTAATCTTTCTGTCTTTCTTTCTAATTATCTTTCTTTCTTTTTACCTAATCTTTCTTTCTTTTTCTTTCTTTCTTTCCAACTAATCTCTTTCTTTCTTTCTTTCTTTCTTTCTTTCTTTCTTTCTTTCTCTTTCTTTCTTTCTTTCTTACTGATCTATCTTTCTTTCTATCTTATCTTTCTTTCTGTCTTTCTAACTAATCTTTCTTTATTTCTTTCTAACTGATCTTTTCTTTCTTTCTAACTAATCTTTCTTTCTTTCTTTCTTTCTTTCTTTCTCTTTCTTTCTTTCTTTCTAACTAATCCATCATTCTTTCTTTCTGACTAATCCATCTTTCTTTCTTTCTAACTAATCTATCTTTCTTTTTTTTTAACTAATCTATCTATCTTTCTTTCTAACTAATCTATCTATCTTTCTTTTTAACTATTCT
>JAROOI010000089.1:57500-75000 GCA_030578255.1 Tiaroga cobitis
TTTCTTTCTTTCTTTCTTTCTTTCTTTCTTTCTTTCTTTCTTTCTTTCTTTCTAACTAATCTTTCTTCTTTCTTTCTTTCTTCCTAATATTTCTTTCTTTTTTTTTCTTTCTTTCTTTCTAACTAATCTTTCTTTCTTTCTTTCATTCTTTCTTTCTTTCTAACTAATATTCTTTCTTTCTTTCTTTCTTTCTTTCTTTCTAACTAATCTTTCTTTCTTTTTTTCTTTCTTTCTTTCTTTCTTTCTTTCTTTCTTTCTAACTAATCTTCTTTCTTTCTTTCTTTCTTACTTTCTAACTAATCTTTCTTCTTTCTTTCTTTCTTTCTCTCTAACTAATCTTTCTTCTTTCTTTCTTTCTTTCTTCCTTTCTTTCTTTCTTTCTTTATAACTAATCTTTCTTTCTTTCTAACTAATCTTTCTTCTTTCTTTCTTTCTTTCTAACTAATCTTTCTTTCTAACTAATCTTTCTTCTTTCTTTCTTTCTTTCTAACTAATCTTTCTTCTTTCTTTCTTTCTTTCTTTCTTTCTTTCTTTCTTTCTAACTAATCTTTCTTTCTTTCTTTCTTTCTTTCTAACTAATCTTTCTTCTTTCTTTCTTTCTTTCTTTCTCTCTTTCTAACTAATCTTTCTTCTTTCTTTCTTTCTTTCTTTCTTTCTTTCTAACTAATCTTTCTTCTTTCTTTCTTTCTTTCTTTCTAACTAATATTTCTTTCTTTCATTCTTTCTAACTAATCTTTCTTTCTTTCTTTCTTTCTTTCTTTCTTTCTTTCTAACTAGTCTTTCTTTCTTTCTTTTTAACTAATCTATCTATCTTTCTTTCTTTTTAACTAATCTATATATCTTTCTTTCTAACTAATCTATCTATCTTTCTTTCTTTTTAACTAATCTATCTATCTTTCTTTCTTTTTAACTAATCTATCTATCTATCTTTCTTTTTAACTAATCTATCTATCTATCTTTCTTTCTAACTAATCTTTCTTCTCTTTTTCTTCTTTCTTTCTTTTTCTTTCTTTCTTTCTTTCTTCTCTCTTTCTTCTTTCTTTCTTTCTTTATAACTAATCTTTCTTTCTAACTAATCTTTCTTCTTTCTTTCTTTCTTTCTTTCTTTCTAACTAATCTTTCTTTCTTTATAACTAATCTTTCTTCTTTCTTTCTTTCTCTTTCTTTCTAACTAATCTATCTATCTATCTATCTTTCTTTCTAACTAATCCTTCTTTCTTTCTTTCTAACTAATCTTTCTTTCTTTCTTTCTTTCTTTCTTTCTAACTAATCTTTCTTCTCTCTTTCGTCTTTCTTTCTTTCTTTCTTACTTTCTTTCTTTCTTTCTTTCTTTCTTTCTTTCTTTATTTATTTTCTCTCTAACTAATCTTTTTTCTTTCTTTCTTTCTTTCTTTCTTTCTTTCTTTCTTTCTTTCTTTCTAACTAATCTTTCTTTCTTCCTAATATTTCTTTCTTTTTTCTTTCTTTCTTTCTTTCTTTCTTTCTTTCTAACTAATCTTTCTTCTTTCTTTCTTTCTTCATAATATTTCTTTTTTTTTCTTTCTTTCTTTCTAACTAATCTTTCTTTCTTTCTTTCTTTCTTTCTTTCTTTCTTTCTGTCTTTCTTTCTAACTAATATTCTTTCTTTCTTTCTTTCTTTCTTTCTAACTAATCTTTCTTTCTTTCTTTCTAACTAATCTTTCTTTCTTTCTTTCTTTCTTTCTTTCTTTCTAACTAATCTTTCTTTCTTTCTTTTTTCTTTCTTTCTTTCTTTCTTTCTTTCTTTCTTTCTTTCTAACTAATCTTCTTTCTTTCTTTCTTTCTTTCTTTCTTACTTTCTAACTAATCTTTCTTCTTTCTTTCTTTCTTTCTTTCTTTCTTTCTTTCTTTCTTTCTTTCTTTCTTTCTTTCTTTCTTTCTAACTAATCTTTCTTTCTTTCTAACTAATCTTTCTTCTTTCCTTCTTTCTTTCTTTCTCTCTAACTAATCTTTCTTCTTTCTTTCTTTCTTTCTTCCTTTCTTTCTTTCTTTCTTTCTTTCTTTATAACTAATCTTTCTTTCTTTCTAACTAATCTTTCTTCTTTCTTTCTTTCTTTCTTTCTTTCTTTCTTCCTTTCTTTCTTTCTTTCTTTCTTTCTTTCTGTCTTTCTTTCTAACTAATATTCTTTCTTTCTTTCTTTCTTTCTTTCTTTCTTTCTAACTAATATTTCTTTCTTTCTTTCTTTCTAACTAATCTTTCTTTCTTTCTTTCTTTCTTTCTTTCTTTCTTTCTTTCTAACTAATCTTTCTATCTTTCTTTTTTTCTTTCTTTCTTTCTTTCTTTCTTTCTTTCTTTCTTTCTTTCTTTCTTTCTTTCTAACTAATCTTTCTTCTTTCTTTCTTTCTTCCTAATATTTCTTTCTTTTTTTTTCTTTCTTTCTTTCTAACTAATCTTTCTTTCTTTCTTTCATTCTTTCTTTCTTTCTAACTAATATTCTTTCTTTCTTTCTTTCTTTCTTTCTTTCTTTCTAACTAATCTTTCTTTCTTTTTTTCTTTCTTTCTTTCTTTCTTTCTTTCTTTCTTTCTTTCTAACTAATCTTCTTTCTTTCTTTCTTTCTTACTTTCTAACTAATCTTTCTTCTTTCTTTCTTTCTTTCTTTCTTTCTAACTAATCTTTCTTTCTTTCTAACTAATCTTTCTTCTTTCTTTCTTTCTTTCTCTCTAACTAATCTTTCTTCTTTCTTTCTTTCTTTCTTCCTTTCTTTCTTTCTTTCTTTATAACTAATCTTTCTTTCTTTCTAACTAATCTTTCTTCTTTCTTTCTTTCTTTCTAACTAATCTTTCTTTCTAACTAATCTTTCTTCTTTCTTTCTTTCTTTTTAACTAATCTTTCTTCTTTCTTTCTTTCTTTCTTTCTTTCTTTCTTTCTTTCTAACTAATCTTTCTTTCTTTCTTTCTTTCTTTCTAACTAATCTTTCTTCTTTCTTTCTTTCTTTCTTTCTTTCTCTCTTTCTAACTAATCTTTCTTCTTTCTTTCTTTCTTTCTTTCTTTCTTTCTAACTAATCTTTCTTCTTTCTTTCTTTCTTTCTTTCTAACTAATATTTCTTTCTTTCATTCTTTCTAACTAATCTTTCTTTCTTTCTTTCTTTCTTTCTTTCTTTCTTTCTAACTAGTCTTTCTTTCTTTCTTTTTAACTAATCTATCTATCTTTCTTTCTTTTTAACTAATCTATATATCTTTCTTTCTAACTAATCTATCTATCTTTCTTTCTTTTTAACTAATCTATCTATCTTTCTTTCTTTTTAACTAATCTATCTATCTATCTTTCTTTTTAACTAATCTATCTATCTATCTTTCTTTCTAACTAATCTTTCTTCTCTTTTTCTTCTTTCTTTCTTTTTCTTTCTTTCTTTCTTTCTTCTCTCTTTCTTCTTTCTTTCTTTCTTTCTTTTCTTTCTAACTAATCTTTCTTCTTTCTTTCTTTCTTTCTAACTAATCTTCTTTCTTTCTTTCTTTCTTTCTTTCTTTCTAACTAATCTTTCTTTCTTTCTTTCTTTCTTTCTTTCTAACTAATCTTTCTTTCTTCCTAATATTTCTTTCTTTCTTTCTTTCTTTCTTTCTTTCTTTCTTTTTCTTTCTTTCTTTCTAACTAATCTTTCTTTCTTTCTAACTAATCTTCTTCCTTTCTTTCTTTCTTTCTTTCTTACTTTCTAACTAATCTTTCTTCTTTCTTTCTTTCTTTCTTTCTTACTTTCTAACTAATCTTTCTTTCTTTTTTTCATTCTAACTAATCTTTCTTTCTTTCTTTCTTTCTTTCTTTCTTTCTTTCTTTCTTTCTTTCTTTCTAACTAATCTTTCTTTCTTTCTTTCTAACTAATCTTTCTTTCTTTCTTTCTTTCTTTCTTTCTAACTAATCTTTCTTTCTTTCTTTTTTTCTTTCTTTCTTTCTTTCTTTCTTTCTTTCTTTCTTTCTTTCTTTCTTTCTTTCTAACTAATCTTCTTTCTTTCTTTCTTTCTTTCTTTCTTACTTTCTAACTAATCTTTCTTCTTTCTTTCTTTCTTTCTTTCTTTCTTTCTTTCTTTCTTTCTAACTAATCTTTCTTTCTTTCTAACTAATCTTTCTTCTTTCCTTCTTTCTTTCTTTCTCTCTAACTAATCTTTCTTCTTTCTTTCTTTCTTTCTTCCTTTCTTTCTTTCTTTCTTTCTTTCTTTCTTTATAACTAATCTTTCTTTCTTTCTAACTAATCTTTCTTCTTTCTTTCTTTCTTTCTTTCTTTCTTCCTTTCTTTCTTTCTTTCTAACTAATATTTCTTTCTTTCTTTCTTTCTAACTAATCTTTCTTTCTTTCTTTCTTTCTTTCTTTCTTTCTTTCTAACTAATCTTTCTATCTTTCTTTTTTTCTTTCTTTCTTTCTTTCTTTCTTTCTTTCTTTCTTTCTTTCTTTCTAACTAATCTTTCTTCTTTCTTTCTTTCTTCCTAATATTTCTTTCTTTTTTTTTCTTTCTTTCTTTCTAACTAATCTTTCTTTCTTTCTTTCATTCTTTCTTTCTTTCTAACTAATATTCTTTCTTTCTTTCTTTCTTTCTTTCTTTCTAACTAATCTTTCTTTCTTTTTTTCTTTCTTTCTTTCTTTCTTTCTTTCTTTCTTTCTAACTAATCTTCTTTCTTTCTTTCTTTCTTACTTTCTAACTAATCTTTCTTCTTTCTTTCTTTCTTTCTTTCTTTCTAACTAATCTTTCTTTCTTTCTAACTAATCTTTCTTCTTTCTTTCTTTCTTTCTCTCTAACTAATCTTTCTTCTTTCTTTCTTTCTTTCTTCCTTTCTTTCTTTCTTTCTTTATAACTAATCTTTCTTTCTTTCTAACTAATCTTTCTTCTTTCTTTCTTTCTTTCTAACTAATCTTTCTTTCTAACTAATCTTTCTTCTTTCTTTCTTTCTTTCTAACTAATCTTTCTTCTTTCTTTCTTTCTTTCTTTCTTTCTTTCTTTCTTTCTTTCTTTCTTTCTAACTAATCTTTCTTTCTTTCTTTCTTTCTAACTAATCTTTCTTCTTTCTTTCTTTCTTTCTTTCTCTCTTTCTAACTAATCTTTCTTCTTTCTTTCTTTCTTTCTTTCTTTCTTTCTAACTAATCTTTCTTCTTTCTTTCTTTCTTTCTTTCTAACTAATATTTCTTTCTTTCATTCTTTCTAACTAATCTTTCTTTCTTTCTTTCTTTCTTTCTTTCTTTCTAACTAGTCTTTCTTTCTTTCTTTTTAACTAATCTATCTATCTTTCTTTCTTTTTAACTAATCTATATATCTTTCTTTCTAACTAATCTATCTATCTTTCTTTCTTTTTAACTAATCTATCTATCTTTCTTTCTTTTTAACTAATCTATCTATCTATCTTTCTTTTTAACTAATCTATCTATCTATCTTTCTTTCTAACTAATCTTTCTTCTCTTTTTCTTCTTTCTTTCTTTCTTTTTCTTTCTTTCTTTCTTTCTTCTCTCTTTCTTCTTTCTTTCTTTCTTTATAACTAATCTTTCTTTCTAACTAATCTTTCTTCTTTCTTTCTTTCTTTCTTTCTTTCTAACTAATCTTTCTTTCTTTATAACTAATCTTTCTTCTTTCTTTCTTTCTCTTTCTTTCTAACTAATCTATCTATCTATCTATCTTTCTTTCTAACTAATCCTTCTTTCTTTCTTTCTAACTAATCTTTCTTTCTTTCTTTCTTTCTTTCTTTCTAACTAATCTTTCTTCTCTCTTTCGTCTTTCTTTCTTTCTTTCTTACTTTCTTTCTTTCTTTCTTTCTTTCTTTCTTTCTTTCTTTATTTATTTTCTCTCTAACTAATCTTTTTTCTTTCTTTCTTTCTTTCTTTCTTTCTTTCTTTCTTTCTTTCTTTCTTTCTTTCTTTCTAACTAATCTTTCTTTCTTCCTAATATTTCTTTCTTTTTTCTTTCTTTCTTTCTTTCTTTCTTTCTTTCTTTCTAACTAATCTTTCTTCTTTCTTTCTTTCTTCATAATATTTCTTTTTTTTTCTTTCTTTCTTTCTAACTAATCTTTCTTTCTTTCTTTCTTTCTTTCTTTCTTTCTTTCTTTCTGTCTTTCTTTCTAACTAATATTCTTTCTTTCTTTCTTTCTTTCTTTCTAACTAATCTTTCTTTCTTTCTTTCTAACTAATCTTTCTTTCTTTCTTTCTTTCTTTCTTTCTAACTAATCTTTCTTTCTTTCTTTTTTTCTTTCTTTCTTTCTTTCTTTCTTTCTTTCTTTCTTTCTTTCTAACTAATCTTCTTTCTTTCTTTCTTTCTTTCTTTCTTACTTTCTAACTAATCTTTCTTCTTTCTTTCTTTCTTTCTTTCTTTCTTTCTTTCTTTCTTTCTTTCTTTCTAACTAATCTTTCTTTCTTTCTAACTAATCTTTCTTCTTTCCTTCTTTCTTTCTTTCTCTCTAACTAATCTTTCTTCTTTCTTTCTTTCTTTCTTCCTTTCTTTCTTTCTTTCTTTCTTTCTTTATAACTAATCTTTCTTTCTTTCTAACTAATCTTTCTTCTTTCTTTCTTTCTTTCTTTCTTTCTTTCTTCCTTTCTTTCTTTCTTTCTTTCTGTCTTTCTTTCTAACTAATATTCTTTCTTTCTTTCTTTCTTTCTTTCTTTCTAACTAATATTTCTTTCTTTCTTTCTTTCTAACTAATCTTTCTTTCTTTCTTTCTTTCTTTCTTTCTTTCTTTCTAACTAATCTTTCTATCTTTCTTTTTTTCTTTCTTTCTTTCTTTCTTTCTTTCTTTCTTTCTTTCTTTCTAACTAATCTTTCTTCTTTCTTTCTTTCTTTCTTCCTAATATTTCTTTCTTTTTTTTTCTTTCTTTCTTTCTAACTAATCTTTCTTTCTTTCTTTCATTCTTTCTTTCTTTCTAACTAATATTCTTTCTTTCTTTCTTTCTTTCTTTCTTTCTTTCTAACTAATCTTTCTTTCTTTTTTTCTTTCTTTCTTTCTTTCTTTCTTTCTTTCTTTCTTTCTAACTAATCTTCTTTCTTTCTTTCTTTCTTACTTTCTAACTAATCTTTCTTCTTTCTTTCTTTCTTTCTTTCTTTCTAACTAATCTTTCTTTCTTTCTAACTAATCTTTCTTCTTTCTTTCTTTCTTTCTCTCTAACTAATCTTTCTTCTTTCTTTCTTTCTTTCTTCCTTTCTTTCTTTCTTTCTTTATAACTAATCTTTCTTTCTTTCTAACTAATCTTTCTTCTTTCTTTCTTTCTTTCTAACTAATCTTTCTTTCTAACTAATCTTTCTTCTTTCTTTCTTTCTTTTTAACTAATCTTTCTTCTTTCTTTCTTTCTTTCTTTCTTTCTTTCTTTCTTTCTAACTAATCTTTCTTTCTTTCTTTCTTTCTTTCTAACTAATCTTTCTTCTTTCTTTCTTTCTTTCTTTCTTTCTCTCTTTCTAACTAATCTTTCTTCTTTCTTTCTTTCTTTCTTTCTTTCTTTCTTTCTAACTAATCTTTCTTCTTTCTTTCTTTCTTTCTTTCTAACTAATATTTCTTTCTTTCATTCTTTCTAACTAATCTTTCTTTCTTTCTTTCTTTCTTTCTTTCTTTCTAACTAGTCTTTCTTTCTTTTTAACTAATCTATCTATCTTTCTTTCTTTTTAACTAATCTATATATCTTTCTTTCTAACTAATCTATCTATCTTTCTTTCTTTTTAACTAATCTATCTATCTTTCTTTCTTTTTAACTAATCTATCTATCTATCTTTCTTTTTAACTAATCTATCTATCTATCTTTCTTTCTAACTAATCTTTCTTCTCTTTTTCTTCTTTCTTTCTTTTTCTTTCTTTCTTTCTTTCTTCTCTCTTTCTTCTTTCTTTCTTTCTTTCTTTTCTTTCTAACTAATCTTTCTTCTTTCTTTCTTTCTTTCTAACTAATCTTCTTTCTTTCTTTCTTTCTTTCTTTCTTTCTAACTAATCTTTCTTTCTTTCTTTCTTTCTTTCTTTCTAACTAATCTTTCTTTCTTCCTAATATTTCTTTCTTTCTTTCTTTCTTTCTTTCTTTCTTTCTTTCTTTTTCTTTCTTTCTTTCTAACTAATCTTTCTTTCTTTCTAACTAATCTTCTTCCTTTCTTTCTTTCTTTCTTTCTTACTTTCTAACTAATCTTTCTTCTTTCTTTCTTTCTTTCTTTCTTACTTTCTAACTAATCTTTCTTTCTTTTTTTCATTCTAACTAATCTTTCTTTCTTTCTTTCTTTCTTTCTTTCTTTCTTTCTTTCTTTCTAACTAATCTTTCTTTCTTTCTTTCTAACTAATCTTTCTTTCTTTCTTTCTTTCTTTCTAACTAATCTTTCTTTCTTTCTTTTTTTCTTTCTTTCTTTCTTTCTTTCTTTCTTTCTTTCTTTCTTTCTAACTAATCTTCTTTCTTTCTTTCTTTCTTTCTTTCTTACTTTCTAACTAATCTTTCTTCTTTCTTTCTTTCTTTCTTTCTTTCTTTCTTTCTTTCTTTCTTTCTAACTAATCTTTCTTTCTTTCTAACTAATCTTTCTTCTTTCCTTCTTTCTTTCTTTCTCTCTAACTAATCTTTCTTCTTTCTTTCTTTCTTTCTTCCTTTCTTTCTTTCTTTCTTTCTTTCTTTCTTTATAACTAATCTTTCTTTCTTTCTAACTAATCTTTCTTCTTTCTTTCTTTCTTTCTTTCTTTCTTCCTTTCTTTCTTTCTTTCTTTCTTTCTGTCTTTCTTTCTAACTAATATTCTTTCTTTCTTTCTTTCTTTCTTTCTTTCTAACTAATATTTCTTTCTTTCTTTCTTTCTAACTAATCTTTCTTTCTTTCTTTCTTTCTTTCTTTCTTTCTTTCTTTCTAACTAATCTTTCTATCTTTCTTTTTTTCTTTCTTTCTTTCTTTCTTTCTTTCTTTCTTTCTTTCTTTCTTTCTAACTAATCTTTCTTCTTTCTTTCTTTCTTCCTAATATTTCTTTCTTTTTTTTTCTTTCTTTCTTTCTAACTAATCTTTCTTTCTTTCTTTCATTCTTTCTTTCTTTCTAACTAATATTCTTTCTTTCTTTCTTTCTTTCTTTCTAACTAATCTTTCTTTCTTTTTTTCTTTCTTTCTTTCTTTCTTTCTTTCTTTCTTTCTAACTAATCTTCTTTCTTTCTTTCTTTCTTACTTTCTAACTAATCTTTCTTCTTTCTTTCTTTCTTTCTTTCTTTCTAACTAATCTTTCTTTCTTTCTAACTAATCTTTCTTCTTTCTTTCTTTCTTTCTCTCTAACTAATCTTTCTTCTTTCTTTCTTTCTTTCTTCCTTTCTTTCTTTCTTTCTTTATAACTAATCTTTCTTTCTTTCTAACTAATCTTTCTTCTTTCTTTCTTTCTTTCTAACTAATCTTTCTTTCTAACTAATCTTTCTTCTTTCTTTCTTTCTTTCTAACTAATCTTTCTTCTTTCTTTCTTTCTTTCTTTCTTTCTTTCTTTCTTTCTTTCTTTCTAACTAATCTTTCTTTCTTTCTTTCTTTCTAACTAATCTTTCTTCTTTCTTTCTTTCTTTCTTTCTCTCTTTCTAACTAATCTTTCTTCTTTCTTTCTTTCTTTCTTTCTTTCTTTCTAACTAATCTTTCTTCTTTCTTTCTTTCTTTCTTTCTAACTAATATTTCTTTCTTTCATTCTTTCTAACTAATCTTTCTTTCTTTCTTTCTTTCTTTCTTTCTTTCTAACTAGTCTTTCTTTCTTTCTTTTTAACTAATCTATCTATCTTTCTTTCTTTTTAACTAATCTATATATCTTTCTTTCTAACTAATCTATCTATCTTTCTTTCTTTTTAACTAATCTATCTATCTTTCTTTCTTTTTAACTAATCTATCTATCTATCTTTCTTTTTAACTAATCTATCTATCTATCTTTCTTTCTAACTAATCTTTCTTCTCTTTTTCTTCTTTCTTTCTTTTTCTTTCTTTCTTTCTTTCTTCTCTCTTTCTTCTTTCTTTCTTTCTTTATAACTAATCTTTCTTTCTAACTAATCTTTCTTCTTTCTTTCTTTCTTTCTTTCTTTCTAACTAATCTTTCTTTCTTTATAACTAATCTTTCTTCTTTCTTTCTTTCTCTTTCTTTCTAACTAATCTATCTATCTATCTATCTTTCTTTCTAACTAATCCTTCTTTCTTTCTTTCTAACTAATCTTTCTTTCTTTCTTTCTTTCTTTCTTTCTAACTAATCTTTCTTCTCTCTTTCGTCTTTCTTTCTTTCTTTCTTACTTTCTTTCTTTCTTTCTTTCTTTCTTTCTTTCTTTCTTTATTTATTTTCTCTCTAACTAATCTTTTTTCTTTCTTTCTTTCTTTCTTTCTTTCTTTCTTTCTTTCTTTCTTTCTTTCTAACTAATCTTTCTTTCTTCCTAATATTTCTTTCTTTTTTCTTTCTTTCTTTCTTTCTTTCTTTCTTTCTTTCTAACTAATCTTTCTTCTTTCTTTCTTTCTTCATAATATTTCTTTTTTTTTCTTTCTTTCTTTCTAACTAATCTTTCTTTCTTTCTTTCTTTCTTTCTTTCTTTCTTTCTTTCTTTCTGTCTTTCTTTCTAACTAATATTCTTTCTTTCTTTCTTTCTTTCTTTCTAACTAATCTTTCTTTCTTTCTTTCTAACTAATCTTTCTTTCTTTCTTTCTTTCTTTCTTTCTTTCTAACTAATCTTTCTTTCTTTCTTTTTTTTCTTTCTTTCTTTCTTTCTTTCTTTCTTTCTTTCTTTCTAACTAATCTTCTTTCTTTCTTTCTTTCTTTCTTTCTTACTTTCTAACTAATCTTTCTTCTTTCTTTCTTTCTTTCTTTCTTTCTTTCTTTCTTTCTTTCTTTCTTTCTTTCTAACTAATCTTTCTTTCTTTCTAACTAATCTTTCTTCTTTCCTTCTTTCTTTCTTTCTCTCTAACTAATCTTTCTTCTTTCTTTCTTTCTTTCTTCCTTTCTTTCTTTCTTTCTTTCTTTCTTTATAACTAATCTTTCTTTCTTTCTAACTAATCTTTCTTCTTTCTTTCTTTCTTTCTTTCTTTCTTCCTTTCTTTCTTTCTTTCTTTCTTTCTTTCTGTCTTTCTTTCTAACTAATATTCTTTCTTTCTTTCTTTCTTTCTTTCTTTCTAACTAATATTTCTTTCTTTCTTTCTTTCTAACTAATCTTTCTTTCTTTCTTTCTTTCTTTCTTTCTTTCTTTCTTTCTTTCTTTCTTTCTAACTAATCTTTCTATCTTTCTTTTTTTCTTTCTTTCTTTCTTTCTTTCTTTCTTTCTTTCTTTCTTTCTTTCTTTCTAACTAATCTTTCTTCTTTCTTTCTTTCTTCCTAATATTTCTTTCTTTTTTTTTCTTTCTTTCTTTCTAACTAATCTTTCTTTCTTTCTTTCATTCTTTCTTTCTTTCTAACTAATATTCTTTCTTTCTTTCTTTCTTTCTTTCTTTCTAACTAATCTTTCTTTCTTTTTTTCTTTCTTTCTTTCTTTCTTTCTTTCTTTCTTTCTAACTAATCTTCTTTCTTTCTTTCTTTCTTACTTTCTAACTAATCTTTCTTCTTTCTTTCTTTCTTTCTTTCTTTCTAACTAATCTTTCTTTCTTTCTAACTAATCTTTCTTCTTTCTTTCTTTCTTTCTCTCTAACTAATCTTTCTTCTTTCTTTCTTTCTTTCTTCCTTTCTTTCTTTCTTTCTTTATAACTAATCTTTCTTTCTTTCTAACTAATCTTTCTTCTTTCTTTCTTTCTTTCTAACTAATCTTTCTTTCTAACTAATCTTTCTTCTTTCTTTCTTTCTTTTTAACTAATCTTTCTTCTTTCTTTCTTTCTTTCTTTCTTTCTTTCTTTCTTTCTAACTAATCTTTCTTTCTTTCTTTCTTTCTTTCTAACTAATCTTTCTTCTTTCTTTCTTTCTTTCTTTCTTTCTCTCTTTCTAACTAATCTTTCTTCTTTCTTTCTTTCTTTCTTTCTAACTAATCTTTCTTCTTTCTTTCTTTCTTTCTTTCTAACTAATATTTCTTTCTTTCATTCTTTCTAACTAATCTTTCTTTCTTTCTTTCTTTCTTTCTTTCTTTCTTTCTTTCTAACTAGTCTTTCTTTCTTTCTTTTTAACTAATCTATCTATCTTTCTTTCTTTTTAACTAATCTATATATCTTTCTTTCTAACTAATCTATCTATCTTTCTTTCTTTTTAACTAATCTATCTATCTTTCTTTCTTTTTAACTAATCTATCTATCTATCTTTCTTTTTAACTAATCTATCTATCTATCTTTCTTTCTAACTAATCTTTCTTCTCTTTTTCTTCTTTCTTTCTTTTTCTTTCTTTCTTTCTTTCTTCTCTCTTTCTTCTTTCTTTCTTTCTTTCTTTTCTTTCTAACTAATCTTTCTTCTTTCTTTCTTTCTTTCTAACTAATCTTCTTTCTTTCTTTCTTTCTTTCTTTCTTTCTAACTAATCTTTCTTTCTTTCTTTCTTTCTTTCTTTCTAACTAATCTTTCTTTCTTCCTAATATTTCTTTCTTTCTTTCTTTCTTTCTTTCTTTCTTTCTTTCTTTCTTTTTCTTTCTTTCTTTCTAACTAATCTTTCTTTCTTTCTAACTAATCTTCTTCCTTTCTTTCTTTCTTTCTTTCTTACTTTCTAACTAATCTTTCTTCTTTCTTTCTTTCTTTCTTTCTTACTTTCTAACTAATCTTTCTTTCTTTTTTTCATTCTAACTAATCTTTCTTTCTTTCTTTCTTTCTTTCTTTCTTTCTTTCTTTCTTTCTTTCTAACTAATCTTTCTTCTTTCTTTCTTTCTTTCTTTCTTTCTTTCTAACTAATCTTTCTTTCTTTCTTTCTTTCTTTCTTTCTTTCTAACTAATCTTTCTTTCTTTCTTTCTTTCTTTCTAACTAATCTTTCTTTCTTTCTTTCTTTCTTTCTTTCTTTCTTTCTTTCTTTCTAACTAATCTTTCTTTCTTCCTAATATTTATTTCTTTTTTCTTTCTTTCTTTCTTTCTTTCTTTCTTTCTTTCTTTCTTTCTTTCTTTCTTTCTTTCTTTCTTTCTTTCTTTCTAACTAATCTTTCTTCTTTCTTTCTTTCTTCCTAATATTTCTTTCTTTTTTCTTTCTTTCTTTCTAACTAATCTTTCTTTCTTTCTTTCTCTCTTTCTAACTAATCTTTCTTCTTTCTTTCTTTCTTTATAACTAATCTTTCTTTCTAACTAATCTTTCTTCTTTCTTTCTTTCTTTCTTTCTTTCTTTCTTTCTAACTAATCTTTCTTTCTTTATAACTAATCTTTCTTCTTTCTTTCTTTCTTTCTTTCTAACTAATCTTTCTTCTTTCTTTCTTTCTTTCTTTCTAACTAATCTTTCTTTCTTTCTTTCTAACTAATCTTTCTGTCTTTCTAACTAATCTTTCTTCTTTCTTTCTTTCTTTCTTTCTTTCTTTCTTTCTTTCTTTCTTTCTTTCTTTCTAACTAATCTTTCTTTCTTTCTAACTAATCTTTCTTCTTTCTTTCTTTCTTTCTTTCTAACTAATCTTTCTTTCTTTCTAACTAATCTTTCTTTCTTTCTTTCTTTCTTTCTTTCTTTCTAACTAATCTTTCTTCTTTCTTTCTTTCTTTCTTTATTTCTAACTAATCTTTCTTCTTTCTTTCTTTCTCTCTTTCTAACTAATCTTTCTTCTTTCTTTCTTTCTTTCTTTCTAACTAATCTTTCTTTCTTTCTAAGTAATCCATCTTTCTGTCTTTCTTTCTAACTAGTCTTTCTTTCTTTCTTTCTAACTAATCTATCTTTCTTTCTTTTTAACTAATCTATCTATCTTTCTTTCTAACTAATCTATCTATCTTTCTTTCTTTCTAACTAATCATTCTTTCTTTCTTTCTAACTAATCTTTCTTTTTTTCTTACTGATCTATCTTTCTTTCTAACTAACTAATCTTTCTTTCTAACTGATCATCTTTCTTTCTTTTTTTCTAACTAATCTTTCTTTCTTTCTAAGTAATCCATCTTTCTTTCTTTCTAACTAGTCTTTCTTTCTTTCTTTCTAACTAATCTATCTTTCTTTCTTTTTAACTAATCTATCTATCTTTCTTTCTTACTAATCTATCTATCTTTCTTTCTTTTTAACTAATCTATCTATCTTTCTTTCTTTTTAACTAATC
Source organism: Tiaroga cobitis (assembly GCA_030578255.1). Classification (NCBI taxonomy): domain Eukaryota; kingdom Metazoa; phylum Chordata; class Actinopteri; order Cypriniformes; family Leuciscidae; genus Tiaroga; species Tiaroga cobitis. The sequence continues at coordinate 71,543 of JAROOI010000089.1, forward strand.
TATCTATATATCTTTCTCTCTAAATAATCCTTCTTTCTTTCTTTCTTTCTTTCTTTCTTTCTTACTGATCTATCTTTCTAACTAACTAATCTTTCTTTCTTTCTAACTAATCTTTCTTTCTTTTGTAACTAATCTTTCTTTCTTTCTAACTAATCTTTCTTTCTTTCTAACTAATTTTTCTTTCTTTCTTTCTAACTAATCTTTCTTTCTTAATGATCTATCTTTCTTTCTAACTAACTAATCTTTCTTTCTAACTGATCATCTTTTCTTTCTTTCTTTCTTTCTTTCTTTCTTTCTTTCTTTCTTTCTAACTAATTTTCTTTCTTTCTTTCTAACTAATCTTTCTTTCTTTCTAACTAATCTATCTTTCTTTCTTTCTAACTAATCTTTCTTTTTTCTTTCTAACTAATTATCTTTCGTTCTTTCTTTATAATTAATCTATCTCTCTTTATAAATAATCCATCTTTCTTTTTTCTTTCTTTCTTTCCAACTAATGTCTTTCTTTCTTACTGATCTATCTTTCTTTCTATCTTATCTTTCTTTTTTCTAACTAATCTTTCTTTCTTTATAACTAATCTTTCTTTCTTTTTACCTAATCTTTCTTTCTTTTTACCTAATCTTTCTTTCTTTTTACCTAATCTTTCTTTCTTTTTACATAATCTTTCTTTCTTTTTTCTTTCTTTCTTTCCAACTAATCTCTTTCTTTCTTTCTTTCTTACTGATCTATCTTTCTTTCTAACTAATCTTTCTTTATTTCTTTCTAACTAATCTTTTCTTTCTTTCTAACTAATCTTTCTTTCATTCTTTCTAACTAATCCATCCTTCTTTCTTTCTGACTAATCCATCTTTCTTTCTTTCTAACTAATCCATCTTTCTTTCTTTCTAACTAATCTTTCTTTCTTCTTTCTTTCTTTCTAACTAATCTTTCTTTCATTCTTTTTAACTAATCTTTCTTCTTTCTTTCTAACTAAACTTTCTTCTTTCTTTCTAACTAATCTATCTATCAAACTTCAAACTATTTTAAACTTCTTCAAACTCTCTGGTCTGGCTTTTTCAAGCCAACTTAAAGTTTGTCTCATCAAACTTTTTTCTAGTTATTATTATTATTCTTCTTACTCAAATTTACAACTCTAACTCCTCCTAGAGCTTTAACTCCACATACTCCAAACTCGGCATGGACACTCAAACTGTTCTGACTCGGTGTGCTATATCTTTTCTAACTGATCGGACTTACAGTTTTCTTAAAAATTAATATTAAATATCATAAAATTCCCATAGACTTTCATTGCAGCATGTTCAAAATGAGCCAAGGCTACGGTGGCCCAGTAGTGCACAACATAAAAACTCAAATCTAAACTCCCTGAAGCCCTAGACTCAGTTAAACTACCATTCAATGTACTAATATCTATCTATCTATCTATCTATCTATCTATCTATCTATCTATCTATCTATCTATCTATCTATCTTTCTAAATAATCTATCTATCTAACTAATCTATCTATCTTTCTAACTAATCTATCTATCTATCGATCTTTCTTTCTAACTAATCTATTTATCTTTCTAACTAATCTATCTATCTATCTATCTATCTATCTATCTATCTATCTATCTTATCTATCTTTCTAAATAATCTATCTATCTATCTTTCTAACTAATCTATCTATCTATCTTTCTAACTAATATATCTATCTATCTATCTTTCTATCTATCTATCTATCTATCTATCTATCTATCTATCTATCTATCTATCTTTATTTCTTTCTAACTAATCTTTTCTTTCTTTCTAACTAATCTTTCTTTCTTTCTTTCTTTCTTTCTTTCTTTCTTTCTTTCTTTCTTTCTTTCTTTCCTTCTAACTAATCCATCCTTCTTTCTTTCTTACTGATCTATCTTTCTTTCTGTCTTTCTAACTAATCTTTCTTTATTTCTTTCTAACTAATCTTTTCTTTTTTTCTAACTAATCTTTCTGTCTTTCTTTCTAATTATCTTTCTTTCTTTTTACCTAATCTTTCTTTCTTTTTCTTTCTTTCTTTCCAACTAATCTCTTTCTTTCTTTCTTTCTTTCTTTCTTTCTTTCTCTTTCTTTCTTTCTTTCTTTCTTACTGATCTATCTTTCTTTCTATCTTATCTTTCTTTCTGTCTTTCTAACTAATCTTTCTTTATTTCTTTCTAACTGATCTTTTCTTTCTTTCTAACTAATCTTTCTTTCTTTCTTTCTTTCTTTCTTTCTCTTTCTTTCTTTCTTTCTAACTAATCCATCATTCTTTCTTTCTGACTAATCCATCTTTCTTTCTTTCTAACTAATCTATCTTTCTTTCTTTTTAACTAATCTATCTATCTTTCTTTCTAACTAATCTATCTATCTTTCTTTTTAACTATTCTATCTATCTTTCTTTCTAACTAATCTTTCTTTCTTTCTTTCTTACTGATCTATCTTTCTAACTAACTAATCTTTCTTTCTTTCTAACTAATCTTTCTTTCTTTTGTAACTAATCTTTCTTTCTTTCTAACTAATCTTTCTTTCTTTCTTACTAATCTTTCTTTCTTTCTTACTGATCTATCTTTCTTTCTAACTAACTAATCTTTTTCTAACTGATGATCTTTTCTTTCTTTCTTTCTTTCTTTCTTTCTTTCTTTCTTTCTTTCTTTCTTTCTTTCTTTCTTTCTAACTAATTTTCTTTCTTTCTTTCTAACTAATCTTTCTTTCTAACTAATCTTTCTTTCTTTCTTTCTTACTGATCTATCTTTCTTTCTAACTAACTAATCTTTTTCTAACTGATGATCTTTTCTTTCTTTCTTTCTTTCTTTCTAACTAATTTTCTTTCTTTCTTTCTAACTAATCTTTCTTTCTAACTAATCTTTCTTTCTTTCTTTCTAACTAATCTTTCTTTCTTTCTAACTAATCTTTCTTTCTTTTGTAACTAATATTTCTTTCTTTCTAACTAATCTTTCTTTCTTTCTAACTAATCTTTCTTTCTTTCTTACTGATCTATCTTTCTTTCTAACTAACTAATCTTTTTCTAACTGATGATCTTTTCTTTCTTTCTTTCTTTCTTTCTTTCTAACTAATTTTCTTTCTTTCTTTCTAACTAATCTTTCTTTCTTTCATTCTTTCTAACTAATCTTTCTTTCTTTCTAAGTAATCCATCTTTCTTTCTTTCTAACTAGTCTTTCTTTCTTTCTTTCTTTTTAACTAATCTATCTATCTTTCTTTCTTTTTAACTAATCTATATATCTTTCTTTCTAACTAATCTATCTATCTTTCTTTCTTTTTAACTAATCTATCTATCTATCTTTCTTTTTAACTAATCTATCTATCTATCTATCTATCTATCTATCTTTCTTTCTTTCTAACTAATCCTTCTTTCTTTCTTTTAACTAATCTTTCTTTCTTTCTTTCTTTCTTTCTAACTAATCTTTCTTCTCTCTTTCTTCTTTCTTTCTTTCTTTCTTTCTT
>JAROOI010000089.1:82500-90000 GCA_030578255.1 Tiaroga cobitis
TTCTTTCTTTCTAACTAATCTTTCTTTCTTTCTAACTAATCTTTCTTTCTTTCTAACTAATCTATCTTTCTTTCTTTCTTTCTAACTAATCTTTCTTTCTTTCTAACTAATCTTTCTTTCTTTCTTTCTAACTAATCTTTCTTTCTTTCTAACTAATTATCTTTCTTTCTTTCTTTCTTTCCAACTAATCTCTTTCTTTCTTTCTTTCTTTCCAACTAATCTCTTTCTTTCTTTCTTTCTTTCTTACTGATCTATCTTTCTTTCTATCTTATCTTTCTTTTTTTCTAACTAATCTTTCTTTCTTTCTTTCTTTCTTTCTTTCTAATTATCTTTCTTTCTTTCTTTATAATTAATCTTTCTTTCTTTTTACCTAATCTTTCTTTCTTTCTTTCCAACTAATCTTTCTTTCTTTCTTTCTTTCTTACTGATCTATCTTTCTTTCTATCTTATCTTTCTTTCTGTCTTTCTAACTAATCTTTCTTTATTTCTTCCTAACTAATCTTTCTTCTTTCTTTCTTTCTTTCTTTCTTTCTTTCTTTCTTTCTAACTAATCTTTCTTCTTTCTTTCTTTCTTTCTTTCTTTCTTTCTTTCTTTCTTTCTAACTAATCTTTCTTCTTTCTTTCTTTCTTTCTTTCTTTCTTTCTAATCTTTCTTCTTTCTTTCTTTCTTTCTTTCTTTCTTTCTTTCTTTCTTTCTAACTAATCTTTCTTCTTTCTTTCTTTCTTTCTTTCTTTCTTTCTATCTTTCTTTCTTTCTTTCTAAGTAATCTTTCTTTCTTTCTTTCTAGCTAATCTTTCTTTCTTTCTTTCTAACTAATCTTTCTTCTTTCTTTCTTTCTTTCTTTCTTTCTAACTAATCTTTCTTCTTTCTTTCTTTCTTTCTAATCTTTCTTTCTTTCTAACTAATCTTTCTTCTTTCTTTCTTTCTAGCTAATCTTTCTTCTTTATTTCTTTCTAACTAATATTTCTTTCTTTCTAACTAATCTTTCTTCTTTATTTCTTTCTTTCTTTCTAACTAATCTTTCTTCTTTCTTTCTTTCTTTCTAACTAATTTTTCTTCTTTCTTTCTTTCTTTCTTTCCTTCTTTCTTTCTTTCTTTCTTTCTTTCTTTCTTTCTTTCTTTCTTTCTTTCTTTCCTTCTTTCTTTCTTTCTTTCTTTCTTACTTTCTAACTAATCTTTCTTCTTTCTTTCTTTCTTTCTAACTAATCTTTCTTCTTTCTTTCTTTCTTTCTTTCTTTCTTTCTTTCTTTCTAACTAATCTTTCTTCTTTCTTTCTTTCTTTCTTTCTTTCTTTCTTTCTTTCTTTCTAACTAATCTTTCTTTCTTTCTAAGTAATCCATCGTTCTTTCTTTGTAACTAGTCTTTCTTTCTTTCTTTTTAACTAATCTATCTATCTTTCTTTCTTTTTAACTAATTTATATATCTTTCTTTCTAACTAATCTATCTATCTTTCTTTCTTTTTAACTAATCTATCTATCTTTCTTTCTTTTTAACTAATCTATCTATCTTTCTTTTTAACTTATCTATCTATCTATCTTTCTTTCTAACTAATCTTTCTTTCTTTCTTTCTTTCTTTCTTTCTTTCTTTCTTTCTAACTAATCTTTCTTTCTTCCTAATATGTATTTCTTTTTTCTTTCTTTCTTTCTTTCTTCCTAATATTTCTTTCTTTTTTCTTTCTTTCTTTCTAACTAATCTTTTTTTCTTTCTTTCTAGCTAATATTCTTTCTTTCTTTCTTTCTTTCTTTCTAACTAATCTTTCTTTCTTTCTTTCTTTCTAACTAATCTTTCTTTCTTTCGTTCTTTCTTTCTTTCTAACTAATCTTCTTTCTTTCTTTCTTTCTTACTTTCTAACTAATCTTTCTTCTTTCTTTCTTTCTTTCTTTCTTACTTTCTAACTAATCTTTCTTTCTTTCTTACTTTCTAACTAATCTTTCTTTCTTTCTAACTAATCTTTCTTTCTTTCTTTTTCTCTTTCTAACTAATCTTTCTTCTTTCTTTCTTTCTTTCTTTCTAACTAATCTTTCTTTCTAACTAATCTTTCTTCTTTCTTTCTTTCTTTCTTTCTAACTAATCTTTCTTTCTTTATAACTAATCTTTCTTCTTTCTTTCTTTCTTTCTTTCTTTCTTTTTAACTAATCTATCTATCTATCTTTCTTTTTAACTAATCTATCTATCTATCTTTGTTTCTAACTAATCCTTCTTTCTTTCTTTCTTTCTTTCTTTCTTTCTTTCTTACTAATCTTTCTTCTCTCTTTCTTCTTTCTTTCTTCCTTTCTTTCTTCTCTCTTTCTTCTTTATTTCTTTCTTTCTTTCTTTCTTTCTTTCTTTCTTTTCTTTCTAACTAATCTTTCTTCTTTCTTTCTTTCTTTCTTTCTAACTAATCTTCTTCTTTCTTTCTTTCTTTCTAACTAATCTTCTTTCTTTCTTTCTTTCTTTCTAACTAATCTTTCTTTCTTTCTTTCTTTCTTTCTTTCTTTCTTTCTTTCTTTCTTTCTAACTAATCTTTCTTTCTTCCTAATATTTCTTTCTAATTTCTTTCTTTCTTTCTTTCTTTCTTTCTTTCTTTCTTTCTTTCTTTCTAACTAATCTTTCTTCTTTCTTTCTTTCTTTCTTTCTAACTAATCTTTCTTTCTTTCTTTCTTTCTAATTAATATTCTTTCTTTCTTTCTTTCTTTCTTTCTTTCTTTCTAACTAATCTTTCTTTCTTTCTTTCTTTCTTTCTTCCTAACTAATCTTCTTTCTTTCTTTCTTTCTTACTTTCTAACTAATCTTTCTTCTTTCTTTCTTTCTTTCTTTTTTCTTTCTATTTTTCTTTTTTCTTTCTTTCATTCTTTTTTACTAATCTTTTTTCTATCTATCTTTCTTTCTTTCTTTCTTTCTTTCTAACTAATCTAATTTTCTAACAATTTTTTTTTCTTTCAACCTAATCTTTCTTTCTTTCTAACTAATCTATCTTTCTTTCTTTCTAAATAATCTATCTATCTTTATTTCTTTCTAACTAAACTTTCTTTCTTTCTTTTCTTTCTAACTAATCTTTCTTCTTTCTTTCTTTCTTTCTAACTAATCTTTCTTCTTTCTTTCTTTCTAACTAATCTTCTTTCTTTCTTTCTTTCTAACTAATCTTTCTTTCTTTCTTTCTTTCTTTCTTTCTTTCTAGCTAATCTTTCTTTCTTCCTAATATTTCTTTCTATTTTCTTTATTTCTTTCTTTCGATCTTTCTTTCTTTCTTTCTTTCTTTCTTTCTAACTAATCTTTCTTCTTTCTTTCTTTCTTTCTAACTAATCTTTCTTTCTTTCTTTCTAATTAATATTCTTTCTTTCTTTCTTTCTAACTAATCTTTCTTTCTTTCTTTCTAACTAATCTTCTTTCTTTCTTTCTTTCTTACTTTCTAACTAATCTTTCTTCTTTCTTTCTTTCTTTTTTCTTTCTATTTTTCTTTTTTCTTTCTTTCATTCTTTTTTACTAATCTTTTTTCTATCTATCTATCTATCTATCTTTCTTTCTTTCTTTCTTTCTTTCTTTCTTTCTAACGAATCTTTCTTCTTTCTTTCTTTCTTTCTAACTAATCTTTCTTTCTTTCTAAGTAATCCATCTTTCTTTCTTTCTTTCTTTCTAACTAGTCTTTCTTTCTTTCTTTTTAACTAATCTATCTATCTTTCTTTCTTTTTAACTAATCTATATATCTTTCTTTCTTTTTAACTAATCTATCTATCTATCTTTCTTTTTAACTAATCTATCTATCTATCTTTGTTTCTAACTAATCCTTCTTTCTTTCTTTCTTTCTTTCTTTCTTTCTTTCTTACTAATCTTTCTTCTCTCTTTCTTCTTTCTTTCTTTCTTTCTTTCTTTCTTTCTTTCTTTCTTCTCTCTTTCTTCTTTCTTTCTTTCTTTCTTTCTTTCTTTCTTTCTTTTCTTTCTAACTAATCTTTCTTCTTTCTTTCTTTCTTTCTAATTAATCTTTCTTCTTTCTTTCTTTCTTTCTAACTAATCTTCTTTCTTTCTTTCTTTCTTTCTAACTAATCTTTCTTTCTTTCTTTCTTTCTTTCTTTCTTTCTAACTAATCTTTCTTTCTTTCTAACTAATCTTTCTTTCTTTCTAACTAATCTATCTTTCTTTCTTTCTTTCTAACTAATCTTTCTTTCTTTCTAACTAATCTTTCTTTCTTTCTTTCTAACTAATCTTTCTTTCTTTCTAACTAATTATCTTTCTTTCTTTCTTTCTTTATAATTAATCTATCTTTCTTTGTAACAAATCCATCTTTCTTTTTTCTTTCTTTCTTTCCAACTAATCTCTTTCTTTCTTTCTTTCCAACTAATCTCTTTCTTTCTTTCTTTCTTTCTTTCTTTCTTTCTTTCTTTCTTTCTTTCTTTCTTACTGATCTATCTTTCTTTCTATCTTATCTTTCTTTTTTTCTAACTAATCTTTCTTTCTTTCTTTCTTTCTTTCTTTCTTTCTAATTATCTTTCTTTCTTTCTTTATAATTAATCTTTCTTTCTTTTTACCTAATCTTTCTTTCTTTCCAACTAATCTTTCTTTCTTTCTTTCTTTCTTACTGATCTATCTTTCTTTCTATCTTATCTTTCTTTCTGTCTTTCTAACTAATCTTTCTTTATTTCTTCCTAACTAATCTTTCTTCTTTCTTTCTTTCTTTCTTTCTTTCTTTCTTTCTTTCTAACTAATCTTTCTTCTTTCTTTCTTTCTTTCTTTCTTTCTTTCTTTCTTTCTAATCTTTCTTCTTTCTTTCTTTCTTTCTTTCTTTCTTTCTTTCTTTCTAACTAATCTTTCTTCTTTCTTTCTTTCTTTCTTTCTTTCTTTCTTTCTTTCTTTCTTTCTATCTTTCTTTCTTTCTTTCTAAGTAATCTTTCTTTCTTTCTTTCTAGCTAATCTTTCTTTCTTTCTTTCTAACTAATCTTTCTTCTTTCTTTCTTTCTTTCTTTCTTTCTTTCTTTCTAACTAATCTTTCTTCTTTCTTTCTTTCTTTCTAATCTTTCTTTCTTTCTAACTAATCTTTCTTCTTTCTTTCTTTCTAGCTAATCTTTCTTCTTTATTTCTTTCTAACTAATATTTCTTTCTTTCTAACTAATCTTTCTTCTTTATTTCTTTCTTTCTTTCTAACTAATCTTTCTTCTTTCTTTCTTTCTTTCTAACTAATTTTTCTTCTTTCTTTCTTTCTTTCTTTCCTTCTTTCTTTCTTTCTTTCTTTCTTTCTTTCTTTCTTTCTTTCTTTCTTTCCTTCTTTCTTTCTTTCTTTCTTTCTTACTTTCTAACTAATCTTTCTTCTTTCTTTCTTTCTTTCTAACTAATCTTTCTTCTTTCTTTCTTTCTTTCTTTCTTTCTTTCTTTCTTTCTTTCTTTCTTTCTTTCTTTCTTTCTTTCTAACTAATCTTTCTTCTTTCTTTCTTTCTTTCTTTCTTTCTAACTAATCTTTCTTTCTTTCTAAGTAATCCATCTTTCTTTCTTTGTAACTAGTCTTTCTTTCTTTCTTTTTAACTAATCTATCTATCTTTCTTTCTTTTTAACTAATTTATATATCTTTCTTTCTAACTAATCTATCTATCTTTCTTTCTTTTTAACTAATCTATCTATCTTTCTTTCTTTTTAACTAATCTATCTATCTTTCTTTTTAACTTATCTATCTATCTATCTTTCTTTCTAACTAATCTTTCTTTCTTTCTTTCTTTCTTTCTTTCTTTCTTTCTTTCTTTCTTTCTAACTAATCTTTCTTTCTTCCTAATATGTATTTCTTTTTTCTTTCTTTCTTTCTTTCTTCCTAATATTTCTTTCTTTTTTCTTTCTTTCTTTCTAACTAATCTTTCTTTCTTTCTTTCTAGCTAATATTCTTTCTTTCTTTCTTTCTTTCTTTCTAACTAATCTTTCTTTCTTTCTTTCTAACTAATCTTTCTTTCTTTCGTTCTTTCTTTCTTTCTAACTAATCTTCTTTCTTTCTTTCTTTCTTACTTTCTAACTAATCTTTCTTCTTTCTTTCTTTCTTTCTTTCTTACTTTCTAACTAATCTTTCTTTCTTTCTTTCTTTCTAACTAATCTTTCTTTCTTTCTTTCTTTCTCTCTTTCTAACTAATCTTTCTTCTTTCTTTCTTTCTTTCTTTCTTTCTTTCTTTCTTTCTTTCTTTCTTTATAACTAATCTTTCTTTCTAACTAATCTTTCTTCTTTCTTTCTTTCTTTCTTTCTTTCTTTCTTTCTTTCTAACTAATCTTTCTTTCTTTATAACTAATCTTTCTTCTTTCTTTATAACTAATCTTTCTTCTTTCTTTCTTTCTTTCTTTCTTTATAACTAATCTTTCTTCTTTTTTTCTAACTAATCTTTCTTTCTTTCTCTCTTTCTAACTAATCTTTCTTTCTTTTGTAACTAATCTTTCTTTCTTTCTAACTAATCTTTCTTTCTTTCTTTCTTTCTTTCTTTCTTTCTAACTAATCTTTCTTTCTTTCTAACTAATCTTTCTTCTTTCTTTCTTTCTTTCTTTCTAACTAATCTTTCTTTCTTTCTTTCTAACTAATCTTTCTTCTTTCTTTCTTTCTTTCTTTCTTTATTTATTTCTAACTAATCTTTCTTCTTTCTTTCTTTCTTTCTTTCTTTCTTTCTTTCTTTCTTTCTAACTAATCTTTCTTCTTTCTTTCTTTCTTTCTTTCTAACTAATCTTTCTTTCTTTTTAAGTAATCCATCTTTCTTTCTTTCTTTCTAACTAGTCTTTCTTTCTATCTAACTAATCTATCTTTCTTTCTTTTTAACTTATCTATCTTTCTTTCTAACTAATCTATCTATCTTTCTTGCTTTTTAACTAATCTATCTATCTATCTTTCTTTCTAACTAATCCTTCTTTCTTTCTTTCTAACTAATATTTCTTTTTTTCTTACTGATCTATCTTTCTTTCTAACTAACTAATCTTTCTTTCTAACTGATCATCTTTTCTCTCTTTCTTTCTTTCTTTCTTTCTTTCTAACTAATTTTCTTTCTTTCTTTCTAACTAATCTTTCTTTCATTCTTTCTAACTAATCTTTCTTTCTTTCTAAGTAATCCATCTTTCTTTCTTTCTTTCTAACTAGTCTTTCTTTCTTTCTAACTAATCTATCTTTCTTTCTTTTTAACTAATCTATCTATCTTCCTTTCTAACTAATCTATCTATCTTTCTTGCTTTTTAACTAATCTATCTATCTTTCTTTCTTTTTAACTAATCTATCTATCTATCTTTCTCTCTAAATAATCCTTCTTTCTTTCTTTCTAACTAATCTTTCTTTCTTTCTTTCTTTCTTTCTTTCTTTCTTTCTTTCTTTCTTACTGATCTATCTTTCTAACTAACTAATCTTTCTTTCTTTCTAACTAATCTTTCTTTCTTTTGTAACTAATCTTTCTTTCTTTCTTTCTTTCTAACTAATCTTTCTTTGTTTCTAACTAATTTTTCTTTCTTTCTAACTAATCTTTCTTTCTTAATGATCTATCTTTCTTTCTAACTAACTAATCTTTCTTTCTAACTGATCATC
>JAROOI010000089.1:110000-115000 GCA_030578255.1 Tiaroga cobitis
TTTCTTTCTTTCTTTCTAACTAATCTTTCTTTCTTTCTTTCTAACTAATCTTTCTTTCTTTCTTTCTAACTAATCTTTCTTTCTTTCTAACTAATCTTTCTTTCTTTCTTTCTTTCTTTCTTTCTTTCTTTCCAACTAATCTTTCTTTCTTTATCTCTTTTTTAAACTAATCTTTCTTTCTTTCTTTCTAACTAATCTTTCTTTCTTTCTTTCCAACTAATCTTTCTTTCTTTCTAACTAATTTTTCTTTCTTTCTTTCTAACTATTCTTTTTTTCTTGATTTCTAACTTATCTATCTATCTTTCTTTCTAACTAATCTTTCTTTCTTTCTAACTAATCTTTCTTTCTTTCTTTCTAACTAATCTATCTTTCTTTCTTTCTAACTAATCTATCTTTCTTTCTTTCTAACTAATCTATCTTTCTTTCTAACTAATCTATCTTTCTTTCTTTCTAACTAATCTTTCTTCTTTCTTTCTTTCTTTCTTTCTTTCTAACTAATCTTTCTTCTTTCTTTCTTTCTTTCTTTCTTTCTTTCTTTCTTTCTTTCTTTCTAACTAATCTTTCTTTCTTTCTTCTTTCTTTCTTTCTTTCTTTCTTTCTTTCTTTCTAACTAATCTTTCTTTCTTTCTTCTTTCTTTCTTTCTTTCTTTCTTTCTTTCTTTCTAATCTTTCTTCTTTCTTTCTTTCTTTCTTTCTTTCTAACTAATCTTTCTTTCTTTATCTCTTTTTTAAACTAATCTTTCTTTCTTTCTTTCTAACTAATCTTTCTTTCTTTCTTTCCAACTAATCTTTCTTTCTTTCTAACTAATTTTTCTTTCTTTCTTTCTAACTAATCTTTCTTTCTTTCTTTCTAACTAATCTTTCTTTCTTTCTTTCTAACTAATCTTTCTTTCTTTCTAACTAATCTTTCTTTCTTTCTTTCTTTCTTTCTTTCTTTCCAACTAATCTTTCTTTCTTTCTAACTAATCTTTCTTTCTTTCTTTCTAACTAATCTTTCTTTATTTCTTTATTTCTTTCTTTCTAACGAATCTTTCTTTCTTTCTTTCTAACTAATCTTTCTTTCTTTCTTTCTAACTAATCTTTCTTTCTTTCTAACTAATTTTTCTTTCTGTCTTTCTAACTAATCGTTCTTTCTTTCTTTCTTTCTAACTAATCTTTCTTTCTAACTATTCTTTTTTTCTTTCTTTCTGTCTTTCTAACTATTCTTTCTTTCTAACTAATCGCTCTTTCTTTTTTCATTCTTTCTTTCTAACAATTCTTTCTTTCTTTCTTTCTCTTTAACTAATCTTTCTTTCTAACTATTCTTTCTTTCTTTCTTTCTTTCTTTCTAACAAATCTTTCTTTCTTTCTTTCTTTCTAACTAATCTTTCTTTCTTTCTAACTAATCTTTCTTTCTTTTTTCTAACTAATCTTTTTTTCTTTCTTTCGTTCTTTCTTTCTTTCTTTCTTTCTTTCTTTCTTTCTTTCTTTCTTTCTTTCTAACTAATCTATCTATCTATCTATCTATCTATCTATCTATCTATCTACCTATCTATCTATCTATCTCTCTTTCTAACTAATCTCTCTTTCTTTCTTTCTAACTAATCTATCTTTCTTTCTTTCTAACTAATCTATCTTTCTTTCTTTCTAACTAATCTTTCTTTCTTTCTAACTAATCTTTCTTTCTTTCTAACTAATCTATCTTTCTTTCTTTCTAACTAATCTCTCTTTCTTTCTTTCTAACTAATCTTTCTTTCTTTCTAACTAATCTATCTTTCTTTCTTTCTAACTAATCTTTCTTTCTTTCTTTCTAACTAATCTCTCTTTCTTTTTTTCTAACTAATCTTTCTTTCTTTCTTTCTAACTAATCTTTCTTTCTTTCTTTCTTTCTAACTAATCTTTCTTTCTTTCTAACTAATCTTTCTTTCTTTCTTTCTAACTAATCTTTCTTTCTTTCTAACTAATCTTTCTTTCTTTCTTTCTTTCTTTCTTTCTTTCTTTCCAACTAATCTTTCTTTCTTTATCTCTTTTTTAAACTAATCTTTCTTTCTTTCTTTCTAACTAATCTTTCTTTCTTTCTTTCCAACTAATCTTTCTTTCTTTCTAACTAATTTTTCTTTCTTTCTTTCTAACTATTCTTTTTTTCTTGATTTCTAACTTATCTATCTATCTTTCTTTCTAACTAATCTTTCTTTCTTTCTAACTAATCTTTCTTTCTTTCTTTCTAACTAATCTATCTTTCTTTCTTTCTAACTAATCTATCTTTCTTTCTTTCTAACTAATCTATCTTTCTTTCTAACTAATCTATCTTTCTTTCTTTCTAACTAATCTTTCTTCTTTCTTTCTTTCTTTCTTTCTTTCTTTCTAACTAATCTTTCTTCTTTCTTTCTTTCTTTCTTTCTTTCTTTCTTTCTTTCTTTCTTTCTTTCTTTCTAACTAATCTTTCTTTCTTTCTTCTTTCTTTCTTTCTTTCTTTCTTTCTTTCTTTCTAACTAATCTTTCTTCTTTCTTTCTTTCTTTCTTTCTTTCTTTCTTTCTTTCTTTCTTTCTAATCTTTCTTCTTTCTTTCTTTCTTTCTTTCTTTCTTTCTAACTAATCTTTCTTTCTTTATCTCTTTTTTAAACTAATCTTTCTTTCTTTCTTTCTAACTAATCTTTCTTTCTTTCTTTCCAACTAATCTTTCTTTCTTTCTAACTAATTTTTCTTTCTTTCTTTCTAACTAATCTTTCTTTCTTTCTTTCTAACTAATCTTTCTTTCTTTCTTTCTAACTAATCTTTCTTTCTTTCTAACTAATCTTTCTTTCTTTCTTTCTTTCTTTCTTTCTTTCCAACTAATCTTTCTTTCTTTCTAACTAATCTTTCTTTCTTTCTTTCTAACTAATCTTTCTTTATTTCTTTATTTCTTTCTTTCTAACGAATCTTTCTTTCTTTCTTTCTAACTAATCTTTCTTTCTTTCTTTCTAACTAATCTTTCTTTCTTTCTAACTAATTTTTCTTTCTGTCTTTCTAACTAATCGTTCTTTCTTTCTTTCTTTCTAACTAATCTTTCTTTCTAACTATTCTTTTTTTCTTTCTTTCTGTCTTTCTAACTATTCTTTCTTTCTAACTAATCGCTCTTTCTTTTTTCATTCTTTCTTTCTAACAATTCTTTCTTTCTTTCTTTCTCTTTAACTAATCTTTCTTTCTAACTATTCTTTCTTTCTTTCTTTCTTTCTTTCTAACAAATCTTTCTTTCTTTCTTTCTTTCTAACTAATCTTTCTTTCTTTCTAACTAATCTTTCTTTCTTTTTTCTAACTAATCTTTTTTTCTTTCTTTCGTTCTTTCTTTCTTTCTTTCTTTCTTTCTTTCTTTCTTTCTTTCTAACTAATCTATCTATCTATCTATCTATCTATCTATCTACCTATCTATCTATCTATCTCTCTTTCTAACTAATCTCTCTTTCTTTCTTTCTAACTAATCTATCTTTCTTTCTTTCTAACTAATCTATCTTTCTTTCTTTCTAACTAATCTTTCTTTCTTTCTAACTAATCTTTCTTTCTTTCTAACTAATCTATCTTTCTTTCTTTCTAACTAATCTCTCTTTCTTTCTTTCTAACTAATCTTTCTTTCTTTCTAACTAATCTATCTTTCTTTCTTTCTAACTAATCTTTCTTTCTTTCTTTCTAACTAATCTCTCTTTCTTTTTTTCTAACTAATCTTTCTTTCTTTCTTTCTAACTAATCTTTCTTTCTTTCTTTCTTTCTAACTAATCTTTCTTTCTTTCTAACTAATCTATCTTTCTTTCTTTCTAACTAATCTCTCTTTCTTTCTTTCTAACTAATCTTTCTTTCTTTCTTTCTAACTAATCTTTCTTTCTTTCTAACTAATCTTTCTTTCTTTCTTTCTAACTAATCTTTCTTTTTTTCTAACTAATCTATCTTTCTCTTTTCTAACTAATCTCTCTTTCTTTCTTTCTAACTAATCTTTCTTTCTTTCTAACTAATCTATCTTTCTTTCTTTCTAACTAATCTTTCTTTCTTTCTTTCTAACTAATCTCTCTTTCTTTCTTTCTAACTAATCTTTCTTTCTTTCTAACTAATCTATCTTTCTTTCTTTCTAACTAATCTTTCTTTCTTTCTAACTAATCTTTCTTTCTATCTTTCTAACTAATCTTTCTTTCTTTCTAACTAATCTATCTTTCTTTCTTTCTAACTAATCTTTCTTTCTTTCTAACTAATCTTTCTTTCTTTCTTTCTAACTAATCTTTCTTTCTTTCTAACTAATTATCTTTCTTTCTTTCTTTATAATTAATCTATCTTTCTTTGTAACTAATCCATCTTTCTTTTTTCTTTCTTTCTTTCCAACTAATCTCTTTCTTTCTTTCTTTCTTTCCAACTAATCTCTTTCTTTCTTTCTTTCTTTCCAACTAATCTTTCTTTCTTTCTTTCTTTCTAACTAATCTATCTTTCTTTCTTTCTAACTAATCTTTCTTCTTTCTTTCTTTCTTTCTTTCTTTCTTTCTTTCTAACTAATCTTTTTTTCTTTCTTTCTAATCTTTCTTCTTTCTTTCTTTCTTTCTTTCTTTCTTTCTTTCTTTCTTTCTTTCTTTCTAACTAATCTTTCTTCTTTCTTTCTTTCTTTCTTTCTTTCTTACTAATCTTTCTTTCTTTCTTTCTAACTAATCCATCTTTCTTTCTTTCTTACCAATCTTTCTTTCTTTCTAACAAATCTATCTATCTTTCTAACTAATCTTTCTTTCTTTCTAACTAATCTTTCGTTTTTTCTAACTTATCTATCTTTCTTTCTAACTATTCTTTTTTCTTTATTTCTAACTTATCTATCTTTCTTTCTAAATAATCTTTCTTTCTTTCTAACTAATCTTTCTTTCTTTCTTTCTAACTAATCTATCTTTCTTTCTTTCTAACTAATCTATCTTTCTTTCTTTCTAACTAATCTATCTTTCTTTCTAACTAATCTATCTTTCTTTCTTTCTTTCTAACTAATCTTTCTTCTTTCTTTCTTTCTTTCTTTCTTTCTAACT
>JAROOI010000089.1:120000-291007 GCA_030578255.1 Tiaroga cobitis
TTCTAGCTAATCTTTCTTCTTTCTTTCTTTCTTTCTTTCTTTCTAACTAATCTTTCTTCTTTCTTTCTTTCTTTCTTTCTTTCTTTCTTTCTTTCTAACTAATCTTTCTTCTTTCTTTCTTTCTTTCTTTCTAACTAATCTTTCTTCTTTCTTTCTTTCTTTCTTTCGAACTAATCTTTCTTCTTTCTTTCTTTCTAACTAATCTTTCTTCTTTCTTTCTTTCTTTCCTTCTTTATTTCTTTCTAACTAATCTTTCTTCTTTCTTTCTTTCTTTCTTTCTTTTTAACTAATCTTTCTTCTTTCTTTCTTTCTTTCTTTCTAATCTTTCTTCTTTCTTTCTTTCTTTCTTTCTTTCTTTCTTTCTTTCTAACTAATCTTTCTTCTTTCTTTCTTTCTAACTAATCTTTCTTTCTTTCTTTCTTTCTTTCTTTCTTTCTTTCTAACTAATCTTTTTTTCTTTCTTTCTAATCTTTCTTCTTTCTTTCTTTCTTTCTTTCTTTCTTTCTTTCTTTCTTTCTAACTAATCTTTCTTCTTTCTTTCTTTCTTTCTTTCTTTCTTTCTTTCTTTCTTTCTTTCTTACTAATCTTTCTTTCTTTCTTTCTAACTAATCCATCTTTCTTTCTTTCTTACCAATCTTTCTTTCTTTCTAACAAATCTATCTATCTTTCTAACTAATCTTTCTTTCTTTCTAACTAATCTTTCGTTTTTTCTAACTTATCTATCTTTCTTTCTAACTATTCTTTTTTCTTTATTTCTAACTTATCTATCTTTCTTTCTAACTAATCTTTCTTTCTTTCTAACTAATCTTTCTTTCTTTCTTTCTAACTAATCTATCTTTCTTTCTTTCTAACTAATCTATCTTTCTTTCTTTCTAACTAATCTATCTTTCTTTCTAACTAATCTATCTTTCTTTCTTTCTAACTAATCTTTCTTTCTTTCTTCTTTCTTTCTTTCTTTCTAACTAATCTTTCTTCTTTCTTTCTTTCTTTCTTTCTTTCTAATCTTTCTTCTTTCTTTCTTTCTTTCTTTCTTTCTTTCTAACTAATCTTTCTTTCTTTATCTCTTTTTTAAACTAATCTTTCTTTCTTTCTTTCTAACTAATCTTTCTTTCTTTCTTTCCAACTAATCTTTCTTTCTTTCTAACTAATTTTTCTTTCTTTCTTTCTAACTAATCTTTCTTTCTTTCTTTCTAACTAATCTTTCTTTCTTTCTTTCTAACTAATCTTTCATTCTTTCTTTCTAACTAATCTTTCTTTCTAACTAATCTTTCTTTCTTTCTTTCTTTCTTTCTTTCTTTCTTTCTTTCTTTCTTTCCAACTAATCTTTATTTCTTTCTAACTAATCTTTCTTTCTTTCTTTCTAACTAATCTTTCTTTCTTTCTTTCTTTCTTTCTTTCTTTCTTTCTTTCTTTCTTTCTTTCTTTCTTTCTAACGAATCTTTCTTTCTTTCTTTCTAACTAATCTTTCTTTCTTTCTTTCTAACTAATCTTTCTTTCTTTCTAACTAATTTTTCTTTCTGTCTTTCTAACTAATCGTTCTTTGTTTCTTTCTTTCGAACTAATCTTTCTTTCTAACTATTCTTTTTTTCTTTCTTTCTGTCTTTCTAACTATTCTTTCTTTCTAACTAATCGCTCTTTCTTTTTTCATTCTTTCTTTCTAACAATTCTTTCTTTCTTTCTTTCTCTTTAACTAATCTTTCTTTCTAACTATTCTTTCTTTCTTTCTTTCTAACAAATCTTTCTTTCTTTCTTTCTTTCTAACTAATCTTTCTTTCTTTCTAACTAATCTTTCTTTCTTTTTTCTAACTAATCTTTTTTTCTTTCTTTTGTTATTTCTTTCTTTCTTTCTTTCTTTCTTTCTAACTAATCTATCTATCTATCTATCTATCTATCTATCTATCTACCTATCTATCTATCTATCTCTCTTTCTAACTAATCTCTCTTTCTTTCTTTCTAACTAATCTATCTTTCTTTCTTTCTAACTAATCTATCTTTCTTTCTTTCTAACTAATCTTTCTTTCTTTCTAACTAATCTTTCTTTCTTTCTAACTAATCTTTCTTTCTTTCTAACTAATCTATCTTTCTTTCTTTCTAACTAATCTCTCTTTCTTTCTTTCTAACTAATCTTTCTTTCTTTCTAACTAATCTATCTTTCTTTCTTTCTAACTAATCTTTCTTTCTTTCTTTCTAACTAATCTCTCTTTCTTTCTTTCTAACTAATCTTTCTTTCTTTCTTTCTAACTAATCTTTCTTTCTTTCTTTCTTTCTAACTAATCTTTCTTTCTTTCTAACTAATCTATCTTTCTTTCTTTCTAACTAATCTCTCTTTCTTTCTTTCTAACTAATCTTTCTTTCTTTCTTTCTAACTAATCTTTCTTTCTTTCTAACTAATCTATCTTTCTTTCTTTCTAACTAATTTCTCTTTCTTTCTTTCTAACTAATCTTTCTTTCTTTCTTTCTAACTAATCTTTCTTTTTTTCTAACTAATCTATCTTTCTCTTTTCTAACTAATCTCTCTTTCTTTCTTTCTAACTAATCTATCTTTCTTTCTTTCTAACTAATCTTTCTTTCTTTCTTTCTAACTAATCTCTCTTTCTTTCTTTCTAACTAATCTTTCTTTCTTTCTTTCTAACTAATCTTTCTTTCTTTCTAACTAATCTATCTTTCTTTCTTTCTAACTAATCTTTCTTTCTTTCTAACTAATATTTCTTTCTTTCTTTCTTTCTAACTAATCTTTCTTTCTTTCTAACTAATTATCTTTCTTTCTTTCTTTATAATTAATCTATCTTTCTTTGTAACTAATCCATCTTTCTTTTTTCTTTCTTTCTTTCCAACTAATCTCTTTCTTTCTTTCTTTCTTTCCAACTAATCTCTTTCTTTCTTTCTTTCTTTCTTTCTTTCTTTCTTACTGATCTATCTTTCTTTCTATCTTATCTTTCTTTTTTTCTAACTAATCTTTCTTTCTTTCTTTCTTTCTAGTTATCTTTCTTTCTTTCTTTATAATTAATCTTTCTTTCTTTTTACCTAATCTTTCTTTCTTTCTTTCCAACTAATCTCTTTCTTTCTTTCTTTCTTACTGATCTATCTTTTTTTCTATCTTATCTTTCTTTCTGTCTTTCTAACTAATCTTTCTTTCTTTCTTTCTTTCTTTCTAACTAATCCATCATTCTTTCTTTCTGACTAATCCATCTTTCTTTTTTCTTTCTTTCTTTCCAACTAATCTCTTTCTTTCTTTCTTTCTTTCTTTCTAACTAATCTTTCTTTATTTCTTTCTAACTAATCTTTTCTTTCTTTCTAACTAATCTTTCTTTCTTTCTTTCTTTCTTTCTTTCTTTCTTTCTAACTAATCCATCATTCTTTCTTTCTAACTAATCCATCTTTCTTTTTTCTTTCTTTCTTTCCAACTAATCTCTTTCTTTCTTTCTTTCTTTCTTACTGATCTATCTTTCTTTCTATATTTTCTTTCTTTTTTCTAACTAATCTTTCTTTCTTTCTTTCTTTCTTTCTTTCTTTCTTTCTTTCTTTTTTCTTTCTTTCCAACTAATCTCTTTCTTTCTTTTTGTTTCTTTCTTTCTTACTGATCTATCTTTCTTTCTATCTTATCTTTCTCTCTGTCTTTCTAACTAATCTTTCTTTATTTCTTTCTAACTAATCTTTTCTTTCTTTCTAACTAATCTTTCTTTCTTTCTTTCTTTCTAACTAATCCATCATTTTTTCTTTCTAACTAATCCATCTTTCTTTTTTCTTTCTTTCCAACTAATCTCTTTCTTTCTTTCTTTCTTTCTTTCTTTCTCTTTCTTTCTTTCTTTCTTACTGATCTATCTTTCTTTCTATTTTTTCTTTCTTTTTTCTAACTAATCTTTCTTTCTTTCTTTCTAATTATCTTTCTTTCTTTTTACCTAATCTTTCTTTCTTTTATCTTTCTTTCTTTCCAACTAATCTCTTTCTTTCTTTTTGTTCCTTTCTTTCTTACTGATCTATCTTTCTTTCTGTCTTATCTTTCTTTCTGTCTTTCTAACTAATCTTTCTTTATTTCTTTCTAACTAATCTTTTCTTTCTTTCTAACTAATCTTTCTTTCTTTCTAACTAATCCATCCTTCTTTCTTTCTTACTGATCTATCTTTCTTTCTATATTATCTTTCTTTTTTCTAACTAATCTTTATTTCTTTCTAATTATCTTTCTTTCTTTCTTTATAATTAATCATTCTTTCTTTTTGCCTAATCTTTCTTTCTTTTTCTTTCTTTCTTTCCAACTAATCTCTTTCTTTCTTTCTTTCTGATCTATCTTTCTTTCTTTCTATCTTATCTTTCTTTCTGTCTTTCTAACTAATCTTTCTTTATTTCTTTCTAATTAATCTTTTCTTTCTTTCTAACTAATCTTTCTTTCTTTCTTTCTTTCTTTCTTTCTTTCTTTCTAACTAATCCATCTTTCTTTCTTTCTAACTAATCTTTCTTTCTTCTTTCTTTATTTCTAACTAATCTTTCTTTCATTCTTTCTAACTAATCTTTCTTCTTTCTTTCTAACTAAACTTTCTTCTTTCTTTCTAACTAATCCATCTATCAAACTTCAAACTATTTTAAACTTCTTCAAACTCTCTGGTCTGGCTTTTTCAAGCCAACTTAAAGTTTGTCTCATCAAATTTTTTTCTAGCTATTGTTGTTATTATTATTATTATTATTAACATTTTATTTTTTAACCTAGTAAATGATTGTTTGCTGTTATTTATTTTGTTTATTTACGTTCATCACAATTGCTGTTCCCTTCTGAAGTTATTACTACTTATTGAATTAAAATTAATAAAAAATACCAATTTATTGCAAAATGTCTGTATGAAGTGTTTTGAATTATCACTAACCATCCCTTTTTTTGTTAAATTATTTGAATGATCAAATACTGAGTAACAAAAATGTTTGCATTGTGTTCCCTTTCTAACCAAATGCTATAGTTTGATTGTAATCATAACGCAAAACCTAATACTTATCTTAAAAAATTTGTTAAAAAAAATAAATTATTAGTCTTTTAGAATATCTAAATGTATATTAAAATAAAAAAAAACGAATAAGATTGAGAAATCATGTCTAAACCAACAAAAAGAATCAAAAAGCCTTTCTATGTATTTATATAGGAAGCTATAGGCAGCCTACAGGCTGGTACAGGACATTGCACACATGTAACTATTTTTAAAGCCACTAGGTGGCGCTCTTCTACTTGAATTATTTTTTTTATTAAGCTGACACTCTATTTTGATGTGAAATGTTGTATTTATTGAAAAAAAATATATATATATATAAAATAAAAATATGTATATTAATTCTAATGGAAAAAATAGCTCATAAAAATTATATAATTAATGCAAAGTATCATAAAAAATTCTAAAAATTCTAAATAATAATCAGAAAATATTATAGAACAAAAATATATTTGAATGGTTATCCTGGGAAGAAGTAAAGTTCAATTTTAAGGCTTCGTCCATTTTTCACCGGGAGGAAGCTAAGTGTAACCCATTTACGAAGAAGCCCAGAGGGTTAAATGGCAATGAAGATTACCTAATAATTGTCATTTAAGTGAAATTACTGAACTTAAAATGTACAAGCTTGATAAAAATTATCATCCTAGAAGAAAATTTCAAATGGCACTAGAGGCTTTTGCATCTGAACTCTTCATATAATCAAAATATAAATGAAAGTCAAAAAAACATTTTTAGTCATACCTGGAAACAAATCCTGGTCAAATAGGTTATATGGCTCATTGTATAGAATCGGTTCAAAGTTAGAGTTGAAAACATCTTGAAAATATTTTTTTTTTCCATATAAAGTAGGCTATTATAAGCTTGCATTGGATAACAGTTGATTAGTTTATTTTTTACAAAACATAGGCTACTATATATTTAACATATGAGCAGAAACTGTCTAACTAAAGTTTATTTGATGTCTATTTTATAGTAAAAACTTTCTAATCTATTTCGTCTGTAACAGTAGGCTATGCATCTGTGCGTTCGTTTGTTCACACACCCAGACACCCGATTCATATTTAAACAGTCTTTTTGGTTTTACAGATACTATTCTATATTGCGATTAGAACAAATCTCAGTAGTCTTACTAATGTAGGAGCGAGAGTGAATGAACGCATAGCGCGCGCGCGTCTGTGAATTCGTCCATTCATTCGCACACAGACACGCATTTAAAATTTAAACAGTCTTTGTGCAGTTTACAGACACTATTCAATAACACGATTAGAACAAAGCACTTAAGAATAAATGACTTACTACATCAGCTGAATCCGTGCTCCTCGAATGAAACAGGTAACTGAGTTAACTTTTCCAGGAATTATTCCTCAGTGCGCAGCAAGACAAGATCTGATGTGGCGCGTTCTGATGTGGGCGTTTTCAAGGCTTGCCTCAACATTAACGTTTGAATAGCGCGCGCTCTCAGTGGGCGTGGTCACATTAACACGTCATACGCTATAATTAGGTGAAAGGAAAAAGACCGACATCTCTCTTTTCATACAGATTACATCAACTGAGAATAGTTGCTTTTTTATATAAGTTACTTCATTTAAAAGAAGAGAATTTCAGCTTCATAAAGAGAAATCTTTCGTGTCTCTGTGACAAGTATTTATTGAGTTACAGTTCATTTTTCGGACGCGTTTCAGAAAGATTTTTGCGGAGACAGTGTGAGCTGAAAGCGCACCCTGTTTATTTTATTTATTTTACAAAAACGCAAGGTTTTGATGTTAATAAGAGTGTACACAAAAAAAAAAGAAGACATTTAACAGTATTGAATGATGTGTAACACTTATATGTAAGATCAAAATCAACAAAGTATTTTGAGTTTGTTTTGCACTGATAAGAAAAAAAGTGAGCAGATCACGCCGGCGTGATTGCCGACCCCAGAGGGTTAAATAAACTGAGAATATTTGTTTTTTATATATAAATTAATTCATTTAAAAGAAGAGAGTTCAAGCTTCATTATGGAAAAACACTCGTGCCTGTATGACAAGTATTCGCGGAATTACAGTGAATTTTCGGACACGTTTCAGAATGGACTTAACTGACAGAGAGAAGGCAGAACGCGCATCATGTTTGTTTTTCTTTATTTGGCGAAAAGCACAACACTTTGTTTTTATTGTGAGTATCCACAAAAAAAATAGACACTTATCAGGATCTAATGATGTACAACACTTAATATGTAAGATCAAAATCAACAGAATATTTTGAGTTTCTTTTGCACTGATAAGAAAAAAGCGAGGGCCGACCTCAGAGGGTTAAGAATTAGGAAGATTATTTCCCTAAACCTAACTACCTACCAATCTTATACTCTGGCGCGTCTACTCATCGACGTCGGCCGAGTCTAACCCTATACCCTAGCGCATCTACTCATCGTCGTCGCTGGGTGCTAAACTACCTATACCCTAGCATGTCTACTCATCGACGTCGGCTGGGTGCTAAACTACCTATACCCTATCATGTCTACTCATCGACGTCGGCTGGGTGCTAAACTACCTATACCCTAGCGCGTCTACTCATCGACGTCGGCCGGGTGCTAAACTACCTATACCCTAGCATGTCTACTCATCGACGTCGGCTAAGTCTATACTCCAGCGAGTCTACAATCGACTACAGCTGAGTTCCCTACCTATACTCAAAGTTACTTGCTAACTAACTTAATTGCTTCCCTAAACTGACCTGCTGCGCAGCAGTAATAACAGACAGACCTCAACAAATGTCCTCTAAATGCTTTAATTACGGCCGGGAGATCTTTCCGAGCAGTTCTCAGGAAATCTCCCAAAAAGAAGCAATAAGCATGGTCGGTGGATCTCAGACACATTCCATTGATAATCCCACCAGTAAAACACAAATACAACAGTTTTATAGAATAAGGAGGTATGGAAAAAAATGACATGAAACATTACTTTGATTGGTTCTTCATAGACAAGCCCTCTTGTTACTAGGTAACCAAACTCTGTTTTTGGTTTCGAGTTTAGACACCAGTCTAGTTTAATTTCCCATATTTGTTATTTTTAGTTTTTTCCCATATTTGTTAAACACACACTCACACACTAAAAGTGAAAAGTTTTCCCTTGGTTTCGTACAGTACATTCTGTTCAAATGTTAGATGCCAAATTAGGTTAGATGTTAGTCTAACATGGTTAGTTTAATATATATAGTTTAAAATTTCCAGCACAACCTCAACATTACCTTGGACGATCAAGCAAGGGTTGCTTGGTAGTGTCACAGTCCCTTAAACGGCACAAGGCTGCAAAAATAACCAACCCTTAAATAAATGTGCTAACTTGAACCTGGCTGCTACATCTAACCACACTACCACAATTGAGCCATTTAGCAAGAGCTTTTTGTTATGCAAATTCATTGACAGGAAGTCACATGCTCTTGTAATGTTACTTTGCCACTTATTGGCCTCATTTACTAAATTTAGAGTCAGAGGACCACAGAGTAGAAACACACATAGCTCCCATCATTTCCATTACCAAGCGAACAAAAATGTCTCACCCTGTTTATGGCAATATAAACACAGATGGAACACAAGATCTGGACAGAGGCACTCAGAGAAACCATACAGGTACAAATACTACACACAAAAGGACATTAACTAAAGCTTAATCATTATTTTCTTTATTTTATTTTCAGGAAGTGATTGTGTGAGGATCAGAAGCTCCAGAGCAGCTCCAGTGTGTTTGTTGCTTCTGTGTGTTCTTCTGCTGACTGCAGTCATAGTGCTGTGTGTCCACATCCATACCAAGAGCACACACTACACAGAAGAGAGAGACCAGCTACTAAACATGATTACCAACCTCACAGAAGAAAAAGACCAGCGACTATCCAAGATGAGCAACCAAACAGAAGAGAGAGACCCGCTACTAAAAAAGGACATAACCTTGACAAATGAAAGAGACCAGTTCAATCGGGAGAGAAATGAACTGTGGAAAATGCTTAATGAAAATTTAATTTCCAACTTAAACTGTCGTAAATCTTGAATGCTATGGAGCACAGATTAAAATTTGATCTCTTTTCAAAGACGACACTTGGCAGATTATTGCTGAAGTGAAACAAGTTTAAAAATTTAACTTAAAAAAAGTAACAGAGTTTTACGTGCATTGTTATAAACAATGCACAGAAATACTATTTATTTTTTTTATATGAAATATATATTTTCACGATTTTGTTTGGCTGAAGTATCAAAAGTTTTCATCTCCTGTTCATTTCCAATGCAGTCATTTTTGACCACGAGGAACGCAAGTGTGATTCTTTTTTACAGGACCGGTTTCGAATCATGTCCATGATTTTTTTGTGTGTTCACATAGCAAGTGCCAAAACCTTTACCAAGTTTCGTACCATTCCAATGAAGTAAAAAAAATAAATAAAAAAAACACCTAAACACTCGAGTACTGGTACCAGTATCGTGCATCCCTATTTATGTCATTAATATTAGTCCGTCAGAAAAGCAGTTATAGGCTTATTCTTGGCTGGATAACTCTTACCAGGTTTCAAAAAAACCTTTTAAAATTAAATATAAACGCAGTTTTGGATTAAATTAACCTACAGTCAAGTCATATTTACATAATAGCATTCGATTACCAAAGACCCTTAGGGGGCTTTCACACTAGCACTTTTGGTGCGCACCCGGGTTCGAATGACGTCAGAGTTCGGTTCGTTTGGATGATGTGAACACTGTCTTCCGAACTCGGGTGCGCACCCGCGAACCGTACTCGGGTCCGCTTAAAAAGGTGGTCTGGGGTACGGTTCATGTGAACTCGGGTACGGTTCGCTGCTGATATGAACGCTATTGAACCAAACCGCGGAAGTGAACCGTTATTGATGTATGTGGTCGTCAGGACAGTTGGCTGTCGCACGCGCATCACTTTCTCTTTCGTGCGTGCGTGTGTGTATATGTGTGTGTGTATATATACCTTGATGAAAAGCGGGATTGACGCACTGCAAGCAGAGAGATAATTTCTGCTTGCCTCCGCAAAAATTGTCTTCGGCGGACAGCCCGCTGTCTTTGAAACGTTTTCAGAATTTTTGCGGTAGACAGACGCAAGTGTGTTTCTGTATGTCTATGTTGAAAACAAAACCAAAGGTTAAAAAATAGAAGAACAAATGTCAACCGAGCAAGTCTCCATTTTGGGCGCCTTTTCATTCGCGGTTACCAAGCAACACCATTACGCCAGCTGCAGCCTGATGACGCAAGCGTACCGCGGCTCGGATAGAAATAATATAATGTGAACACAGTCCATCGGGGGCAGGGGGAGGGGGGGAGCAATCGAACTCGGGTTCGGAACAGGCAATCGAACCAAGTGTGAAAGCGCCCTTAGAGATCTTCTATGAGAAGCCCAGAAAAATTAAGTGCTCACAGATTGGGTGTGGCCTTTGCCATTAAGATAATTTTTTTAATAAATTGTAAATAATCTTTTTCTGGGTTGTGCCTTTACATTTCCCCCCTATCAATTTCTACCTTATAGCTGAAAGGTTTCTGTTTGTGACCAGTTCAAGATACGTGCTGCAATAATCATGCCTTGAATCTGTTGATGGTATGTCATATTTGTATGTCTCAAAATGTCCATTTCTATCCACAAAACTTGCCAGAAGTCATGGTTTATGGGGTTATTTTAAAATTCTTCGTGCGTGGCTTGGTAACACATAACAGCACCGCTGCAGGAAAAATGTCTAGGGGAAACACTGGAGTCTTTGAGTGCACACTATCATAAACAACTTGCATAATTCAGTAGCAGTGGTAAAAAGTGCTAGTAGATGATCTGGTTCTGTTTACAGATGGATGTATTTATCAATCCAGTTTTTACTCTGTCATCTGAGGAGAAGAGCTGGACTGAGAGCAGAAGATACTGTACAGAGAGAGGAGCAGATCTGATCATCATAAACAACAAACAGAAAGAAGTGAGTGAAAAATAGATTGACCACTCAGAAAAACAGACGTTATAGAGTTAATTCGCCCAAAAATGATAACTCTGTCATCAATTCCTCAACCTCCTCTCTTTTCCAACCCATAAGACTTTGTTCTTCTTCAGAAAACAAATGAAAGATATTTTTCATGAAATCAATTGAAAGTGTATTCACCCAAAACTGACGGTTTAGAAATGCTCATCAAACACATGTAGAGATCAACCGGTCTTGCTTGATGCATGAGAAAAATGTTGCTCTATGTTTGTTCACTGATCAAACGCTGAATCTGTTCATCATATAAGGCGATCGTCTCTTCAGAACACTTGGATTAAACGCCTCAAATCATTTGGATCCCTTTTATGATCTCTTTGTGAACTTTTTAAAGCATTAGGGTTTTGGGTGCATAGAAACGGAGGGACGGAAATCTCTCAGATATAAATATTAAAAATATCTTTATGTGAGTATCGAAGATGAATGAAAGTTTTATGGAGCTGGAACAACATGAGTGTGAGGAACAGATGATAGCATTTTCATACTTGGGTGAACTAACCCTAGCTTCCTTGTTGGTTCTACTAGGATCTTGTTAAGAAGATGTCTGGAAAGACTGGAGTCTGGATGGGTCTGACTGACAGTGACCGTGGTAAAGTGAACTTCACTCCTTCAAATTCAAACCCAATTGATTAACTTCAGAGATGAAGTCTTCAATATATTCAGTTAGTGAGGTAGGTTTACAAGTGCCACAAAATAAATCTATTGTCACTGGTTCCTCATTTCTAACATTTTGCACTGTCCTCAGAATGGGCCAGAACTGTGTTGCTGAACTCTTGTACTATCTTATGTACCCATACATTTTATGATTATATAAAGAGATATATTTAGGAATATTTATGATACCTAATGAAATGAAGTAGAATAATTACATTATGAAATAGTTTACAGGAGTGATTAAGTGTCCCAGCAAAGGACGAACGCTCTGTGTTATAAACAGTGACATGTAATGGTGCGTTCACACCAAACGCGAATAGAGCGTCTGGCGCGAGTGATTTCAATGTTAAGTCAATGTAAAGATGCATTTATGCGCGTCTAGAGGTCCTGCGGCGCGAATGAGGCGTTTAGAGTGGTGCGGTAGACGCGAACACGCGAATTGAGCGATACGCGCGAATGATTTTATTTGGTGAATTCACGCGTTTGACGCTAATTCGCCCCTGATGCCCAAATTGATCAATCTGAACTTTGGCGTCAGTCTAACCAATCAGGAGCCTGCGAATGGATCAAAATGTTCAAGCGTCCAACTAGACGCATTAGACGAGAATTTGACGCTCTATTCGCGTTTGGTGTGAACGCAGCATAAGACTAGTCTTGCATTTTAGTTCACCCCAAAATGGGCCAGTAGAATTTGTACATTATCACTTAACTTTTGCTGCTTGACTTCACGGTGAAAGGATCATTATGAAATTAATATTAGCCACATAAGAGGTGCAGTTTTTGCAATTAATACTGGCCTAGACTATAGGAAGAGACAACTAAATAATTATGAATTCTGAGTGACTATATGAATTTTGAGTGACAGATAGTGTAAACTTATAATGGTGGCACACTCTGGCCTACACTATCTGTTGCAAATCAGCTGTTAGAGAGAGTTATAAGGGCACAAACCATCAAACTGACAGTTTTATTGCCCAATAAAATGGTTCCCACGCTCAAGCCACACCCCTTTCTATCCAACCCACCCACTTCCGGTTTGAACACCTGGACCGTGGGGGTTTTCCCCCGGCCCCCTCCTCCTCTTTCCACCCCCCTTAGGGTTGTGAGGATTTGAAGAGTGTCAGAGAGAGTTTTATGATTTTAAAAATGTAAAACGTTCAAAATGTTGAAAAACATTCAAACAATGTGTTTTCAAAGCTTTTTTAAGAAGGTTGACCGTAAGGTTGACGAGGTATGTTCAGTGTTTTATCAGAGTCCGTTGTACATTCAAAATCAGCTTTAAAACAGTGTAAATGTTAAAAGTATAAATTGTTTTCTTATAAATGTTATAGTAAAAATGTCATCAGACAAATATATCGTTTGTACAAAAACGTTGAAAGATGAAGATAAGTTTAACCTCTTAACCAGCACCCCTATTTTTGAGAATTTTCTGAAAACGACATACCCAAATACAAATCTCTGTAGCTCTTGAACCCTATGGTCCACATTCATAACTCTGATATTTTTTTAAACTAGACACTTGAAACTTTGTTACCCAAGAGTCATTATAACTCAAAGTAGCATAGGAACGGAGTAAAACAAGGTAAAATATACATGAAATTGACTCACGATTTCTTTGAATAAACTTCATTTAGGGAAAAATGTATCAGAATTTTATGTTAAGGGCCTGAAAACACCATAAATATAAAACTGAATGTCTGACCATGTTTTGATTCAAATTTGAGGATGATACTCCCAAAAATGTAGTTCCTGTAAGCTTTTATTCAAGAAAAGTCTAGGCGTCCTTTCCAAAAGGCCACTTGGAGACTCCAAATGGACACCTGGTTACCAAATGACATAAGGAGTAAACACTACATACTACATACATGTTTATCCATTCAGAACTATTCTGCCCATCAAACTACACAAGAAAAAATGATTTCAGCACAACATTTTAACATTTTAACAAAATACTCTTTATTTTGAACATTTATAATAGCAAAAACAGTGAAAAAAAAAAACTTACTTCATTTATACATTCCAAAAGTGATTGTTTTACTAATGAATAAAATATATAAAAAGAAAAAAAAATAACATTTGTAATTGCAACAGTGTTTTTTTACTCAA
Organism: Tiaroga cobitis; assembly: GCA_030578255.1. Classification (NCBI taxonomy): domain Eukaryota; kingdom Metazoa; phylum Chordata; class Actinopteri; order Cypriniformes; family Leuciscidae; genus Tiaroga; species Tiaroga cobitis. The sequence continues at coordinate 133,731 of JAROOI010000089.1, forward strand.
ATAAATTACAATAAACAATTACAATGAATATCCAATTACTAAAACAAAAAGCAACCGCTTCCTCTTCCTCTTCCTCTCCCCTTACCTTTACCTGTACCTGTACCTGTACCTCTGCCTCTGGTAGCTGAAGCAGATTCAGATGGAGATGCAGAAGATGACGATGACTGCCGGCGTCTCCTTTGTCGCTCATGACTGGACTCCGGATTCCATTCCTCATCTGATTCAGTTGGCCTATTTTACAGCACAGGAAAACACACTCACAAACACACAAAAGAGGATTTCAGTTTGAGTCACATTCATCTATTAGCAGCATCAATATTCCATCATATTACAATATCAAATGTCACATACCTTATCATTATAATGCTCAATATTAAAATTGCTTTGTAATTATTATTTTTTTCTATATATATATATATATATATATATATATATATAATTATTATATCTTATAATTATTATATCTTCACCTGACATCTTGTTCTCCTTTCCTTCCATTATATTTATATTCAATGCACCATTCATTCATATAAACGTATCACTGTAATCTCATATCTTGCTAGTCATCTCCACTGTTATTTTATAATCAACACATCTTCTCCTGACTTCTTATAATCCTTTCCTTCCATTATTGTTATATTTAATGCATCATAAATATAATGTGTGTGATATAAATATTTTCTCTTTATGTAACGTTATAATATAACATCTCTATCACCTGCTCGTGTAGCCTCTGTCTTTGCTAGTAACTAATCTCCATCGTCATTTTATAATCAAAAACATTACATGAACAGAAAAACTGCCAATAATAAACATAACAATTAATGAAAAGGTGTTGAAACTTACCGATCTAAAACGGGATCGAGTCCATGAACAAACATCTCCTCTTCTGCCGAATCGACGACGCTAGACACCGTGCTCTCTCTGTCTGAGATGCATCTCTCTGCGTCTTTCTGCTACTCTTCGTCGCTGCTTCTCATCACTTCCTCCAATACACTCTCAACACCACAAAAACCCTTCTGTAGGCGACGATCCATGATGGAGATTGTCAAATATAACTTTGGAGAAAATCTATGAGTTGATACGAGCTCCGTGTAGCAAACCAATACCTAGCCTATGCGCTCTGTGCGTAAAATGGCGGAAGCGCACGAGCGAACGACAACATTGTGCGCACTTGTATTTGACAAATCTGCTTGAGAACTGTCAATCACTGCAATCGTGTTTTAATTGGTTAATACTCACATCCATCAAAACATTGCCGATTACACATTGGCTGGCTATATCCAGACGTTTATCCAGCCAAAAACCGAGATGCGAGATTGACAGGTTTCTAAGCCTGTCAGGCGGTCCCTTGGCATTTTGATCGATTACAGAGCCCGTGATTGAAGGAGAGAGAAGGGGGATGACTCATTTCATCCGGAAGAGTCTAAACTACAGGGGTGAGATGGCTTTTGAGTGTTGGAATATGGATTAGAATCGATATTTCTTTGAAAATGAACATGATGCGAACTCTATCTCGAAAACGCTCATGTAAACAAAGGAGGATATTTCATTTTTTTCCCTATTTTTCGTTGTTTTGGATTAAAAAGTGGGATGCATTTTGAAGAGTGGACCCTTACATTGAAATGTATGCTGTTGTTTCTTGGATTCTTCCAAACTGATCTGAACCATACGAGATGAAAGATGAGTATAGCGGTTCATTTTGCTCATTTTCAAATGAGAAGTCCTTTTGCATTTAATTTAACCCTTTCCTCTCTGGTGTATTGATTGCAAAAACAAGTTTAGAACATGATTCTTGAGTGTTTTAGCTTTCAAATGATGCATAGTTTATGATAGTCAGATGAATATTTGTTATAAAACAAAGCTTAAAAAAGGTAATAAAAGTATAGCCACGCCCTCGACGGCCCGTCCCCGGGCCGTTGCTGGTTAAGAGGTTAACCAGTTTTTGTGTTTAAACATGTGTGAAAGAGCGGAGAGTGTAATCTCCGAGGTGCACAATAAAAAACACATCTGATCGTTCAAGAGGTCTGACAGCAATGATGAGAGCAAACTCTGCACACCAACCCACATGCTGACTCCTCCCACGACACACCCCACATGTGACATGTGTGGGAAAACACCGCCCAGGGGGTCCCAAGCGTCATACACAAACCACACCCACTGTGTGGTGTCACATGAGATTTAAAAAACGAGCGCGAGCTCAGAGCGTAATACTTGTGATTTTTTTATTCAAGTAGAAAGCTATGGCCGCAGCAGCCCCCAAGACTCCTGAAAGAAGTATTGATGAGGCTATGGAGGATCTGACTTTAGCACCGCGGAAAAAATACGGTCCCTCATTAACGAGGTTTCTCCATGAACCAGCGGAGCGTGTGGAATATGCATTTCGCCTGTCAGGCGGGCGTGCGTGCATGTACAATTTTGACAAAAACAGTCGTGAAGTCAGATTGAGCAACGTGGACGGTGATGAGAAATTTACAACGAATATGACAGAAGACCCCGACTTGGTGTTCACGGAGCGAGATTGGATTTTATTTTATACAAAAGTCTGGAGTGACTTGAAAGACGGAGGAGACGAGCCTCTTTTCATTGCTGAGTGGAGTGGGTTAACAATGGGGACCCGATACAGACTACTCGCAGATCATGTGCACAAATATGCTGAGGATTACATATATATACTGTGCAGTGATTTCGGAAAGGATGCACCCGAGTGTTCATGGCCCATTACCGAGAGTGAGCATTTAGAATACTACGATATAAAATTGAATCAATGGAAAAGTTTCAATGGAAGGATTTACCCGTGCTGGAAGCTTTTTCAATGGTCCGACAGTTATGAGAGTTACAAAAATATCAAAGTTAAACTGTTTCACCCTGAATGGTGCACGCCCAGCAGGCGCGGTGTTCATATAGCTCCTCCCACACTCTACAAACATTAAATACCTCCCCATTCTGACAGTCTGGCTCACACTCACAACATGTCTCAGGATGTTGTCACCTCATCATTCTCACCTCTTGGAGCTATTGATGGATACCCATCAATAGGGTTATCACCGGTTTTGGGAGTATCAGATGCATCGAATGGATGTACACAGAGAAACATCGACTGGCTGAATAAATTTTGTACAGATTTTGGATACCACAACCTTGCATTCCTCACAAGTCATGGTTCTGGTGCATCCTCTGCGGCTCCACCCCCAGCAGTCTGCGAGAGCCCTGACGTCACGTCCGGTGACGAACCGGATGCGTGTATAGGAGATGCCGGTCATAGGATTATTAAGGCGGTTGTAGCCGTCATATTGGAATTTTTAATAGACAAACGGATGAAGCAGGCGTGCGATGGCTGCACAGTGGATCATCCGTCCCAGACAAGACATTCCTGTTTATTTGAGCCGTGTCCCTATTACTTTTATGGATGTTTTGACGAGATCAGACAGGAGGTCCTCAGTCATGGTTTAAAAAATATCCTGGCTCATTCTCTGACTCTGTGTGGAGCTACACCGCACCTGCAAAGAATTCAGGGGTCTATCGAGACAATTTTGTTCGAACTCCAGGATGAGATGTACATCGTGGAACACCTAGGATCTATCAGACAGAAACTTGTGGATGAAAGTTGCGAGGAGATTATCTACTCTGCTGTCGATAACTGGAAGCTCATCGCACTCGAAAACCCTGAGTCTACCGCTGTGTGAAAATGTGGAATCCCTGCACATCCTGGATCACCAAGTATTTCTTTAAATCGCATGTTAAACACAGGGTATCAACCCTGCTCTACAAGATTATCGATGATAATCATGCAACAATTGCCAACATGACTACGGATGATACAGGTATAGCGAAATTAATGAGTCATATGAACACTGCACGGAAGTCATCGAGCGACTGAATTAACATGGTGAACATATCAGTCAACCATAATTGCAATCCGTACGCGACTGTCAAAAACGTCTCGGGTTACGACTGTAACCCTTGTTCCCCGAGAAGGGAACGAGACACTGCGTCATCGTTATGACACTTTGGGGAACGCCCCAGCGTAGCGCATCTGAAGCATGAATGAAATCTGTCCAATCCTGATTGGTGCTGCGTCATGACGTAGTAGATGACGGCATAACCGGAAGATACAAAGGTACGCTGGCATATACAAACACTAGCTCTTTCGCGATGAAGCTAGCGCTCTGAACGTGATAGGTGTGGCGACGAGACGCAGTGTCTTGTTCCCTTCTCGGGGAACAAGGGTTACAGTCGTAACCCGAGATGTTCCCCTTCGAGGGAACTCGAACTGCGTCATCGTTATGACACTTTGGGGAACGAAATACCCACTATGCCACACCGTAAACACGCCCGCCCTAGTGTGAAGCTGGAGACCAGGCACACTTAGGACGCGAGCACTCTGCCGCCAGGCGTCACAGGGAGTTGCAGACTGTAAAAGCGTATGAAGGTGTGCGGGGTGGCCCACCCGGCCGCCTCGCAGATCTCCTGAAGCGAGACGCCAGAAAGGAGGGCCACCGAGGAGGCCATGCTCCTGGTGGAATGTGCCCTCACGGCCATAGGTGAAGGCAAATTGCGCACCTGATAAGCCGTGGCTATAGCCTGGATAATCCAATTGCTGATTGTCTGTTTAGATGCAGGCAGCCCTTTCTTGGGTGAACCAAAGCACACCAACAACTGGTCTGACTTCCTCCACTGAGAAGACTTCTCCAAGTAAACCCTTAGGGCTCTGACTGGGCAGAGCAGGTGAAGTCTCCCCTCTTCCGCCGTCCCATGAGGTGGAGGATGGAAGGCCTGAAGAACCACTGACCGTGCCGCACTAGATGGCACCTTGGGCACATAGCCCGGTCTAGGATGTAAGATGGCCTTAACTCCGCCAGGGGCAAGCTCCAGGCAAGTTGGCGATATCGCCAAGGCCTGGAGATCCCCCACTCTCCTCAGAGAAGTGATGGCAAAGGAGAAAGGCCACCTTGAAGGTCAGGTTCTTTGCCTCAGCCGACTCCAGTGGTTCAAAGGGGGCCTCAGCCAACCCTTCAAGAACCACCGCCAGGTCCCAAGTTGGGACTCTGGAGCGAGCCGCAGGCCTAATCCTCCGAGCCCCACGGAGGAAACGTACAACCATATGGTGCCTTCCCAAAGGCCCAGCACCTATAGGTGAGTGGAAAGCCATCGCCCGTATGGACTCCACGCGTGCGGGAGACATTTGTGCCCGCATCGTCGTGGAGTCCGATACAACTCCCAGGAACGTAGTCCTCTGAGATGGCGTCAACACACTCTTTTTTGTGTTGAGTCTCAACCCCAGGCTCTGGATGTGGGCGAGGACGACACCTCGATGCCGAATCGCCAGCTCTCGCGACTGGGCCAGTATCAGCCAGTCGTCGATGTAGTTGAGCACCCTGATGCCCTCGAGCCTCAGGGGTGCTAGAAAGGCCACCTTGAAGGTCAGGTTCTTTGCCTCAGCCGACTCCAGTGGTTCAAAGGGGGCCTCAGCCAACCCTTCAAGAACCACCGCCAGGTCCCAAGTTGGGACTCTGGAGCGAGCCGCAGGCCTAATCCTCCGAGCCCCACGGAGGAAACGTACAACCATATGGTGCCTTCCCAAAGGCCCAGCACCTATAGGTGAGTGGAAAGCCGCAATGGCAGCCACATACACCTTAAGTGTGGATGGGGAAAGACCGGCGGAGAAACGATCTTGGAGGAACTCCAGCACTGAAGCCACTGGGCAGTTAACTGGGTCCACCTCACGCTCTCTACACCAAGTGGAAAACACATTCCACTTTAGGCTGTACAGTCTCCTAGTGGAAGGAGCCCTGGAGCTAAGTAGGGTCTCGACAACACCTGCTGACAGGCCAGCCTCTAAGTACCGAGCCCCCTCAGGGGCCAGACCCAGAGGTTCCACAGCTCTGGCCGGGGGTGAAATATTGTGCCCCCTGCCTGAGACAGCAGATCCCTCCTCGGAGGGATCTGCCACGGGAGGCCGTCTAGCAGTGCTACAATGTCCGAGAACCATATCCGGGTCGGCCAGCGGGGTACTACTAAAAGTAGGCTGATCCCTTCCCGGCGGACCCGCTCCAAGACTCCCGGGAGCAGAGCGATCGGGGGAAATGCGTACAGACGCAGCCTCGGCCACGTCTGTGTTATAGCATCCAGCCCCAACGGAGCTGGATACCTGAGAGAGAACCACAGTGGACAGTGGGACGTCTCTCGAGACGCGAACAGATCCACTTCCACTGGGCCGAATCTCACGCACATGGCCTCCACCACCTCGGGGTGGAGCCGCCACTCCCCGGGCCTTAGCCCCTGCCTCGACAGGACGCCTCCTCCCTGATTTTGGTCCCCGGGGATATACATCGCTCTGAGAGACGACAGTTTCCCCTGGGACCACAGAAGGACCTGGTATGCCGGTCTGCATAGAGGGCGCGACCTCAGAGCCCCCTGGTGATTCAGATACGCGACTACGGACATGTTGTCCGAGCGTATCAGGACATGGTGGCCGCGGAGGTCCGGGAAAAAACTCCTCAGAGCTTTGTAGACCGCCAGCATTTCCAGGCAATTGATGTGCCAGGAAAAATGCCGGGTCTCCCACAGACCTCTCGTAAAAAGTGGCCGTCCATGACCGCGCCCCAACCAGTGAGGGAGGCATCTGTTGAAACGGTTTTCCGACAACATGATGCACCCAGCACCGGTCCCTGGGACAGGAACCAAGGCTTCCTCCATATGACGAGGGAACGAAGGCATCTGCGCGTTACCCTGATCATCCGGAACGGATTTCCCCTCGGGGAAAATCCCTTGGTTCTCAACCACCACTGTAGGGGTCTCATGTGTAGCAGGCCAAAAGGTATAACACTGGACGCTGCTGCCATGAGCCCCAGCAGTCTCTGGAACTGCTTCACAGTGAGGTTGTGGCCTAGCTTCGCTCTGGAGACCATCGCCCGTATGGACTCCACGCGTGCGGGAGACATTTGTGCCCGCATCGTCGTGGAGTCCCATACAACTCCCAGGAACGTAGTCCTCTGAGATGGCGTCAACACACTCTTTTTTGTGTTGAGTCTCAACCCCAGGCTCTGGATGTGGGCGAGGACGACACCTCGATGCCGAATCGCCAGCTCTCGCGACTGGGCCAGTCGTCGATGTAGTTGAGCACCGTGATGCCCTCGAGCCTCAGGGGTTCTAGAGCTGCATCCATGCACTTTGTAAAAGTGCGAGGGGAGAGAGCTAGGCCGAACGGAAGAACCCGATATTGGTACGCTTCTTGGAATTTCCTGTGACATGGAAGGATGGAAATATGGAAGTATGCGTCCTTCAGATCTATCGTGACGAACCAGTCCTCGAACTGGATCTGACTCACGATGGCTGGAATTGTGAGCATTTTGAACCTGAATCTCCTCAGAGACCGATTCAAGTGCCTGAGATCTATTATTGGACGCAACCCCCCATCCTTCTTGGGAACTATGAAGTACCGGCTGTAGAACCCGGACTCCCTGTCTGGCAGAGGAACACGTTCTATGGCCTCCTTGACCAACAGGGATTGAACTTCCTGTTCCATCACCCGAACCTGCTCTGGGCCAACCACAGTCCAGACCACCCCGTTGAATTTCGGGGGAGGGGAGCTGAACTGCAGCCTGTAACCCAGCTCTACAGTACGCAGGGCCCACGCAGATATATTCGGAAGGCATGACCATGCGCCGAGATAATCTACTAAGGGAACCAGCCTCTCGAGGCTGGCCTCAGGTGTTATTCGAGACTCGTTCCCGACCCCCTGAAGCGGCTGGCCGGCAGGGAGCAGTCGACAACGGTTTTCGGTGGGCGGACGCATTCGCTGCCCAGCCGCAAGTCTTAATAGAGGCGGCTGGAGCGACGTGCGTACGTGGGAAATCAGTGTGGCCCGAAGCGCACTGGACGGCGGGAACACAGCACTGATTCCCCGAGAGCTCCAGGATGGAGGCGACCTCGATCGCTCCACCCCGGGGGGGAACAGCTCTCAGCGGTCCGGCAACTAGGACCGCTTGGAGGAAGCCTTCTTAGCCTGATGGACGGTCCTCAGATCGGCCTTAGGTTCAGAAGGCTTACCTCGAGAGCGCCGCCTCCGTTGCCAAGCTCCCTCGGGAGGGGCACGGGAGGCGACACTCTTTCTTTGTACCTGACGGTGCGAGGAGCTGGCAGGCGGCTGAGGCTGCCTTCTCGAGGCAGCCTTCCCTGAGGAGCCAGAGCGGCGAGGAAGATACTGATGAAAAGCCGCCGATTGCTTTTTCACCTCCTGAAACCTCTCGACTACTGAACCAACAGCACCGCCGAAGAGGCCAGAAGGTGCAATCGGGGAGTCTAGAAGAAATTTTTTCTCCTTCTCCCTCATCCCCGACAAATTCAGCCAGAGGTGTCTCTCCACACACACCATACCAGCCATGGAGCGGCCGATGGCACGAGCCGTCTCCTTGGTGATGCGGAGAGACAGGTCGGTGGCTTTCCTCAGCTCCAGAATATCATCAGGAGAGGGACCCTCACCCTCATCCAGCTCCTTAAGGAGGTCAGCTTGATAGGCTTGCAAGACCGCCATAGTGTGCAAGCAACTACCAGCCCTCCCAGCCGCCATATAAGCCCTGCCCACCAGCGAGGAAGTATCTCGGCATGGCTTGGTGGGCAGTACCGGGGCCTTAAGGGAAGAAGCAGCCTCGGGGGAAAGATAGCTCGCGAGAGCCTCCTCCACCCGAGGCATTTTCCCATAGCCACGCTCAGCCGCCCCCCGCACGTTAGCAAAATCGGGCACTGGGGGGTTGGAGAGCCTGGCTGAAAACGGGTTTTCCCACGACTTGCACAACTCATTATGCAAGTCAGGGAAAAACGGAAGGCCCCGGCGTGGAGGTTGAGACCGGCGCTTATAAAACCGTTCATCCAGTTTACTAGGCGGCTGGACTTCTGGTTCTTCCTGTGGCCAGTCTAGTTTTAATTTGGCCACAGCGCGGGTCAGAACCTCCATCAGCTCCTCCTGAGCGGGTGCGTGAAGCGGTTCTGAACTAAGCTCCACATCACCCGCCCCTATGCTCAACTGATCTGATTCCTCAGAACCAGACAGATGAAGCATCTGTTCATCCACCTCGCGGGAAGAAACCGCATCGCGGGCTTCCTCACGGGGCGGGAGAACATCTGAATTTTCAGACGAGGATCGGGAAGATGCCGAAGCAGTCCCGTGTCCCGCTGAAAGATCCATTTGTGAGCCCCACGATCTGCGGCGCCGCGCTGCCTCGGCAACCGCGGGCCCAGAACCGCGAGGCTCGCGAGCCTGGCCGCTTGACTCATCAAACACGGCCAGCCGCGAGCGTAGAGCCCTGAGCGGCAGCTTCTCACACTCGCTACAAGCGGCTCCCTCGAGAGCCGCTCTAGCGTGCTGCACGCCCAGACAATGCACACACAGCTGGTGTGTGTCCGTGCCCGTAATATAGCGCGGACACGGATGCACACACCGTCTAAACTGCTCGCTAGACATACTGATGATAATAAGTGACAGACAACAGTAAATAGGACAAACAGTCACACAGAGCGCTTCAGCTGAAGAGCGAAAAAGCTAGTGTTTGTATATGCCAGCGTACCTTTGTATCTTCCGGTTATGCCGTCATCTACTACGTCATGACGCAGCACCAATCAGGATTGGACAGATTTCATTCATGCTTCAGATGCGCTACGCTGGGGCGTTCCCCAAAGTGTCATAACGATGACGCAGTTCGGAGTTCCCTCGAAGGGGAACATTCTCGAGCTAATGCCTGAATGTCAGAACTCTCTTAGAATAGGAAACATTGTATGTCTTTGTGCGTATGTAACTGATGTCTGCAAAATGTTGAGAAAGACGGGGCCGGACGCCCCCCAAATTATTGACCTGCTACTTGAACACATCCTGGAGAGAAATTTTGAAATGTGTGTGAAATTTATTTTGATGTTTGGATGATCGACATATAATTCATTATACATGTTTGTAACTGCTGTGTTTTTTATTCCCTCCCAAAAAAAAAAAAAAAAAAAGTATGCTTTTGTAAAATTAATTGGTAAATCCTGAAATAAAAAAATCAATTGATATTCCTGAAATAAAAAAAAAATAAAAAAAAAATGTATGCGAAAACATTCATTGTTTGATTATATATACATGTGTGTGTGATTGTAAAAAAAAAAAAAAAAAAATTTAGACAACTTCGCCACCTGACTCATTATTCTCTGAAAACTCACAGTGTCGACATGGCTAACCAGGATCTTATGAAAAAGATTTACTATGACCCTGCAAATTCCGGTGCTTTGGGGGGTAAAAACAGATTAAAACAGGCTGTTTTACAGGAATACGGTGTAAAATTATCTGATAAAGAGGTGGCTGAATGGCTTTCAAGTCAGGACACATACACGCTCCATCGAACGACGCCGGTATAAGCGCCCCCGTGTAGTGGTGTATGGGAAAGACAATCAGTTTCAAATGGATTTAGTTGATTTATCCTCTCTCTCTAAACATAATCAGGGTATTAAATATATAATTACGGTTATAGATGTTTTTAGTAAGTACGCGTGGACCAGACCTTTGAAAAATAAGACTGGACCGGAAGTGGTTAAAGCTTTTTTGTCTATTTTGAGAGAAGGCCGGATACCACTCAAGTTACAGACAGATAAGGGTACAGAATATTTCAATAAACATTTTCAGCAGCTGATAAAAAAATATAACATACATCATTTTGCAACAGCCAGCGATTTAAAAGCGAGTGTGGTCGAAAGATTTAATAGAACTTTAAAAGGACGAATGTGGCGTTATTTGACAGCTGTAAATTCCAAACGCTACTGTGACATATTGCAAGACCTGACAGAGGGGTATAATTCAAGCTACCACAAATCAATTAAAATGAGACCAGTGGATGTGAATAAAGAAAATGAAAATGTGGTGTTTAATCATTTATATGGGAAAAAACGTAAAGAGACACCCAAGTTTAAATTCTCGATTGGGGACGTTGTACGAGTATCTAAAACCCGTAATATTTTCGCAAAGGGGTACGAACAGAATTATACTGAAGAATACTTCACCATAACGGCATGTATACCCCGAAATCCGGTCGTGTATCAGATACAGGACTATGATGGGGAGTTGATTCAAGGCTGTTTTTATGAACAAGAATTACAGAGGATCATAGTTAGTAATGATTCGGCTTTCAAAGTTGAAAAAATACTGGACAAGCAACGTCGTGGGAAAGTCATGTACGTTCTCGTCAAGTGGTTTGGATGGCCTACAAAATTCAACAGCTGGGTCCCCGAAAAGCAGGTGGTGGATCTGCAAACCGTCTTAAAGTCGTAGTGAATTCGTGACAGGTGTCATTTATGTAAACCATGTCTGATGTGGGGTTCTACGTCACGCTCCCGTGCAATGCTTCGACTAACATCTATCCTGAGAATTGTATATCTAATTACAGAACTAGACTGGCTAGAAGTATAATTTTAAAAGGCCTGTGGGAGGTAGCATTGGTCGAATTTGAATATCCATTGACATGGTATACATTTAATGAGGATGAGGCGTTTTTTGTTATTGTTTGTGATCAGTGCCTACTGCAGGATAACCGTGAACTCCCTGATGTAAGGGGTGATGCGTTTCAGAAACCTCTAAAATTATCAACAAGTCGGTATACGCTGAAATGCGGGTATTTTGAGGATGTACCCATCTTACTCAGGGATATAAATGTCTCTCTCCCCCCGGCGGTACGTCTCGCTTACGACCGTGTAAAGAATAAGGTATTTCTGAAAGCACCTCACGGGACGGCGCTGACATTTTATGGCAAGCTGGCGATCATCCTGGGTTTAAAACCAGGGGTTTCTATAGAAACTGTAAACAGTTCGGATGAATATCGAGAGACACACATCGCATATGCTCCGTTCCAGGCAGATATAAGTGGGGGTTTTTACACATTATATGTATACACGGATATAATCGAGTGCCAGACAGTTGGAGATGTCCATGTACCTTTACTAGGCACAGTACATATCGAAGGTGAAACTAACAAAGTTTTTAGCGTCAGGTACGACAAGTCACACTACGTACGACTTAATAAAAACAGTATTAACGAGATTACTATAGAGATTAAAGACGACTTAAACAGAGACGTCCCATTCACCTACGGGAAGGTTGTATCTAAACTACACTTTAGACCCGTGAAACAACACCTGTTTTAAAAATGGCTTATCTAGCACCATACCAGCCGGATCCCGAGCGTTACGTCTCGTACTACCAAGCGCAAACCGGAAACGGTATCCCCGGATACACAGGTGGCGGAGTAATGTACGGTGGTGGTTTTTTATCAGGCATCGGTGGTTTGTTTAGAGGCTTGTATAGATTGGCTGTGCCGCTTATTAGGAGAGGGTTCAGTATAGCAAAACCACACATGAAAGCTGCTGCAAAAAATATAGTGAGTGACGTCGTTAGCACAGCCCTAGCGAAGTCATATAACAACGATGACGGTCAGAGCTGGCATGGTCTGATGGTGATGGGGCGTAGACGATTAAAGCCACCAGGGACCCGTATGAGAAAGGGGCGTGGTCATGGCATAAAGAAAAGTAGGAGCATCACCAAAAAACGTTCAGTCGCAAAAATCAAAAGAAGAACTCGTGTGAAGCGTGTGAAAAGAACCACAAAATTAAAAAGACGAATCAATACTATATTCTAAAAAAAATAAAAAAATAAATGCCTCAGACATTGCATGTCTGACGAGTGCGTTAAATCCGAGCTGGATCTGTTTACCGTCCCTTTGACACAAACAGCTATTGAGAAGAACACTTACATCGAATACCCCCCGATTTCGGCTATTTCTGATTTATCTCCGATTGAATTCTTCATAGCAGGGACGGGTGAAGATTACACAGATTTGAATAACACATTATTATTTACCCGCATCAAAATAACTATGCCTGACGGGTCCGACTGCCCTGAAGGAGCTCCGGTGACCGTTCTCAATTATGCTGGAGCGACTATCTTCTCACAGGTTGATGTGTCTTTGGGGGACCGTCTAGTTTCACAACCGTCCAGCACTTACCCTTATAGATGCATTATCGAAACGCTCATTAATTATGGGAGAGACACGTTAGAAAGCAACTTTTCAGCAGGTCTTTTTTTTTGGGACACAGCAGGTAGTATGGAATCGACAATTCCTGGAGCAGGCAACAATGGCCTGACGAAAAGAGCCGCGTTCACCAATGCCAGCAATGTGGTGGAGTTATTAGCACCGATACACTGTGATATGTTCTTTCAACCGAAACTATTATTGAACGGGGTTGATATCCGTATTCGCTTAACCAGAGCAAAAGACGCATTCTGTTTGATGAGCGGCGACGCAATCGAATATAAACTAAAAATTCTCTCAGCTTTACTCTTTGTCAAGAGAGTCAGTGTGTCACCGGCTGTACAATTGGGACACGCACAAGCCCTTCTCTCGGCCACAGCCAAATACCCCATAGACCGTGTCTGTGTGAAAAATTTCTCCATACCGGCAGGGGCGCGTGTCTCAAATCACGAGAATCTCTTCCTCCGTACTCTTCCAAAATCTATCATTTTAGCTATGACTGATAACTCGGCGTTCACAGGGGCTTACGACAAAAACCCCTTTGCCTTTAAACACTTTAATTTAGAGTATCTCAATCTCACCTCAGGTGGAGTGTCGAATCCCAACAGACCTCTTCAACCGCAATATAATTTAGGTAACGCCGTTAGGGAATTTTACCAGTTGGTGTCTGCGACCGGTAGACATTTGAAGAATCAGCCGCTGGCCATAGACAGAGAGGATTTTCTCAACGGATACACACTCTACGCTTTCAACCTTACCCCGGATGATGAGTGTAGTCATCACGTGTCACTAATTAGATCGGGAAATATTAGATTAGAAGTGCGTTTTAGAGAGCCTCTTGAACACACCGTCAATCTTTTAATTTATGCAACCTACGATTCTCTTCTTGAAATATCAAACCGGAGGCAGGTGCTCGCTGAACACCACTGACGGGGCCTGAAATGAACACTGTACAGTTGACTGAAATCATGGATAACATCTGTGACATCAATTTTCTAGGTGTGTTTCCTAGCGATTACCTCCCCAAAACACCATTGGTAGATACACCGGTCCTGTTAATCTCTAATACAGACGCGTCGGGAGACCCGGGCCAGCATTGGCTTGCGATGTACGTAGGCCGAAATGGTGTCGCGTGTTTCTTTGACAGCTTCGGTAACCCTCCGAATGCAGACTGTTTTCCTAGGTCTATTCAAGATTTTCTAAAAAATAATTCTACACAAGTTCATTATTCTACCAGACAAGTGCAAGATTATACTTCTGTTACCTGTGGACAGCATTGTATTTTTTTTTCTGTATCACATTTCTCGAGGTTTTGAGTATGAGAATATAATGAAATTTTACCATAATGATAATCTGTTAAAAAATGACTCTATGGTATCTCTTTTTGTGAAAAAATTGAAGCCCCGTGTCTGTGATAGGAAATCATTCAAGTGTATACAGTGTGTACAGACTGGTAAAACATATCAGACGTATTAACTTGTGGTGTATGCATATATGTATCGAATAAAATGACACGTAAACGAATGATGTGTTTCTCCCCTTTTTATTTTTTATTTGACATCACAAAAGCAACAACACAATATACATCTTTTAAAATAAAAAATATGAATTTCATAGAATTATGAAATAGGATAAGTCACACACATTGGGTAAAATAGATAAAACCCCCCCTCCCCGACCCGCTATATCAACACTTTTGTTAAAAATCCAGCCATTGTTTACTGTCTAATTTAGAAGAATTAAATACATCTGCATCAGGGGTGTGCGGTGGTGTTTTACGATATCTTCGTTTTTTCAATGATTTCGACGGTACATCTCCAAAGCTATCATCTGTTGTTTTTCTTTTAAGCGATTCGATCATGTGCCTAACATGATGATTGGCTACAGTCGAATAAGGTATGTGCAGATTGGCAAAAGCCTCCAGAAATGCATGCCACCCCACTGGACGTCTGTTATCACGCATCATCTGTGGTGACGTCACACTTTTCACCAGATCAAACACGTGGGACCCGGGGATGAGTGCCCCTTTATAAACAAATTCCCCGTTATCTGTCCATGAAGACAAGTGTTTGGCCTTGGACATTTTATCCATAATATATTTCACATTTTTCAAACTTCTCTGTGGTACATTGTTTAATACTTCAGATACGATTGCATCGTCACGACCTTCGTCAGCTCTATCTGATGCATGAGCGATCTCACTGGTCTAGGTCTCAACGGGTGGGTGTGTGAAGGTCAGCGTGCTACTTTCCATATCATTGTGCTTCACCACGCTAAGATATCGCTGTAAAGCATTGGTGTACAGTTTTGCCTTCTCGTACGTGTTCAGATCGTGTTTCTGCAATATCTCTCTAATAGATGAATCCAGATGATCCTCCACAATGTTATGGATATTTTCGCAAGGTGTTTGTGCAGACCTTAGTCTGTCCAATTGATGCTTTGGCACTAGATACATTTTTTCAGTATGCTCCATTCTCTTCAGATTTAGCTTCTAGTTATCAGACTAGATATGAAAGGTAAAGCTACACTTAGAAGAGGTAGTAGAAACCCTCCTTTTTTATTAATCTTTCTGGTTATGTTGATCTTTTTATTAGCGACGTACTTTATCTCAGTCTTTCTCCTTTTTAAAGATCCATGTTGTTTCGCAGTTAGAGGGATCTTACCGTGAAGAATATTGAGAGCGACTTCGCAGAGAGCCAGTATAAGCTCGTCAGGTGCTGAATGGAGAATAGCGTTTCGCTGTCTGGGTGAGCTCTTGTATAATAACTTTAAAAGGTACAGATTTCTGGAAGGTCTCGAACTCATGTTAAACTCCTTTCTGGACGTAGACCACCGGATAGTCAGACAGTAAATCTGTTCTGAGACGAAATCTTTCAGGTGTTTGCGGTTTATAATCTATCAGTAAATAGCTGTAAGGCCTCTCGGTTGCATCCTGGTACGCTTCGATGAAAAAATGTGTATTACCCGGAAACATCTGACGACCCAAAACACCGATCTGTTGCTTATCTCGAGGATTTTTAAATATTATTAAATAATTTGCGTTAAGCCCTATTGTTCTGGTAGATTTACCCTGGAAAAAAAAATTCTGCACCAATAATAAGCAACTAATCCCATTGTGATGTGTGTACTGCGTAAAAACCCTCTCGACTTCAGAATTGCACGCTGCTTGAGACATGACATCATCCAGGATTAAAAGGGATCTTTTATCGCGAGGAAATAAAGATTCGTCAGACAGCTTCTTAGGAATGTTTTCAATGAATTTAATATCAAAAGCATGCAACAATTCATCGTATAAAGGCTGCCAGGATGTATATATGTACACAAAATTATCAAACTTCACAGAACACATTCTGTCTGAGTTATACATTAGAGTCTTCACAAAAAAAGTCTTGCCACTATTGCTTGGCCCACTAACAACCCCGGAGAAAGGATGCCGGAGTCTATGGTCAAAAACATCTGTTTCACACATATTCACAACTATTGTTAAAAACCGTAAGGCAGTGTTGTGTAGTCTGGTAGAAGGACACGCTTGTCATACACGATTTTGAAGGTCTTCACAACTGTTTTATTATGCAGCGTGAAAAGCGACTTATTGCGTGTGATGGTGTCCGTGCTAGCGAGCAGGTGCGTACTGACACCTGACGCAACATACGAGCGCACAAGACCTATCAGACTCTGCAGCGTAACTATTTGAGCGTTCTTAGCATGAAGCGTTATCCCTTTAGCTTTGAGACACGTATGAACATTTTTAGTTGCAAAACCATAAGATTTTGGTCCTGATGCTGAAAATACAACCAGATAGTCTGACGGTTCTAATTCGCTCGTGAGTTCCCCCAGATATGCACCTGTTTTGGGAATCCAATCCCCGTTTTTCGATACAAAAATAATGCTGTCTGTATCTGAATAAAGGACTCTCTTATCTAATTTATCCAAAAGATTATAGAGCTCGAGTCGTGCGTATGCGGTGGTGAATGCCCCGATAAACACATTAACATCACGAGTCGGGGAGGGATCTTGCTGTGCGTAAGACCATTGGATTAAAGCCACGGAGTCAGATACAAAAGAGAAATGTTTTATCACATACGCGTTGCTAAAAAGACGCTGTGTGAACTCTTCAGGTTCTGTCAGAAGCTCAGCGGTGGGGAGATGACTGCGAAGCGAGAAGCGACCCCATAAAGTATTCATAATTAGCTTCGTTATGGATCTTTTTGCAGAATTGTGTGAAATATTAGAAATGTCCAGTTGAACCCCATGGTTTTCAAGATAATCGTCGACATAAGACTGCTTGTCTTCGTCTGTCACCACGTGTGAGGGAAAGCCTGAGGCTTCCTGCTTGAATTTTAGAAATGTATTTACATAACCACTGAACAAGGTGTCAGATGTCTGTTCAAAATGCCAGATTTCATCTATTTTCAACACCTCATATCCATGTTGAATAGCTTGCTGTAATTCGACGGAAACCCACGAGCCTGTTATGCACCTGTCCTCATCCGTGTGACAGCACTGAGGGGTCTGAATCTGATTCTCTGCACAAGTCCTGCACAAGGGAAACATTAGCTTACCACCGCATCTGTAAGGCAGTACTGGATGATACAGCTTGCAAGGAGGGAGGACGGTGGCTTTGACAAGCCCAAAATAATTCTCTATAGGTTCGAAATCCTTGAAAATTATTTTAGGGTGGCCAATAGGATAAGTTTTACATTATTGCACGTACGGATACAAGGATGTGAAAACATAATAATCCACCCGCTCATCCTCGGCTGTTTTGTGGTATAGTTTGTACGCATTTGTGCGCCCGCCGTAGAGAGCGTTACGAGGTGTCAATCTCTCGGGTGCTTCGTAAGATTTCATAAATTCTATCACTGCCGGATCTGTTTGTTTTGCAGCCTCCCATTCACACTCCCAAATAGAAATAACGCGCAAGGAATACACTTTACGAAGGGCTTCTAGTTTATCATCCGACTGTCTCCTGAGTGCCCCGAAAGACACTCTTGATAAGGGGTTAATCTCTTCAGCTTTAAATCTGCAACAATGCCCGTGAAAAAAACAGCCTAAATACTCTAAAGCTGTCTTGACACCCTCACTACACACATAATACCCATCAACATGATAGGATCCGAACCTGGCCTCTCCGTGATTTAATGCGTGTTTCACATCTGCGTTCTGTTTCATCTTGTGATACTCCAACCATTGTATAGACGTGTTTGAGAAAGTTTTATACTGATTAATGTATGCGTGACTGTGTGTGAGAGCCAGAGTGTCACGTGTAAGGAAATTAGTTTTGAATACTTTCATGCACGTTCCAGCGAGTGTCACTGATTTAAACGGATCAATGTTTGTACATTCGATGAACTCTTCACGATATTTTATAGATGCTTGGCGTAAAATAATCACATCGTTCCGACAGTAAAAAGCGAGCTCCTTTTTGAAGTCAAAAACCCCTGATACACCTGCGTACCAGTGATCAAATCTAGAGCGCTCGACTTGACTCATGGTGTCATAACCGTAAAACGCTTTTGCCGGGTACAAGTCAAGTCAAGTCAAGTCACCTTTATTTATATAGCGCTTTTTACAATACAGATTGTATCAAAGCGCTTCACAGTGATAACATGAAAACAATATAACAAAGTTTGTTTCTAAAAGATATTGCGTCAACGTCCACCTTAAGTAAGGCAGATCAATAATATTATTGAATATTAAATGTCCCCAACTAAGCAAGCCAAAAGCCAAGGCAACAGTGGCAAGGAACCAAAACTCCATCAGGGACAGAATGGAGAAAAAAACCTTGGGAGAAACCAGGCTCAGTCGGGGGGCCAGTTCTCCTGTGGCCAACGAAGGAACAGTGCATGATTCGGGCAGCATTACAAGTCAGATTGGATCGGAACATTTAGAGTATTTTTTGGAAGTCCAAGTATGCACGCCGGTCTTAAGACGAGTTCTTGAGGATCAGTGCCGTCCACCATAGAGAGTCCATATCGCCCGTGTTGAGTCGTCACTTCATAGGCTTTGTGATTGGAGCATCTGAAGTCTCCGTGAGAGGCTGGATACAAACTGGAGCTGACGAATGCCATTTTCTCGGGACTCGCGTCCCGAGATAACAGCAGAAAAGCAAAGGGAAAATAATTAGCGTAGCTGCTGTTCATAATGATGATTTCCATAACACAGGCGTAAATGACAAAACATGAGGACAGTGACTCTTGCGTCCCAAAATCACCCCCCTCCGTCCCCCACTCAACTCAGCCCAGCTTACTGACCTCTACGTCCCTCCTGCTGCTGAGACCTAACCACAATCTCACAATCTCTCCGCAACCCAACCATACGCGCCAACCCGTTGACTAAGGCTGTCGAGCCCCACTGGTGCGTGAATAGGCAGTTTCAGTGGACAACGGTTCCGTATGGCATAGTACCTACCGCAACACAATATCTGCCCAACCACCCGTCATTCACGCAATATACACAGGAACGTAATGACTGCAAATACTATGCAACCTATACAGATAACCTACAGTCTCTTCAAGTTTTATAGTATTAAATGCATTTGATCTGATTCAGCAGTATTATAAAAGGTAAGCATTATGTAAATGCTTGGCTGAAGAGATGCGTCTTTAATCTAGTTTTGAACTGGGACAGCGAGTCAGAGCCTCGAACAATATCAGGAAGGCTATTACAGAGTTTAGGAGCTAAATGTGAGAACGCCCTCCCTCCTTTAGTGGACTTAGATATCCTAGGAATGACTAGAAGCCTCGAATTTAGTGATCTTAAAGATCGCGATGGATTGTAGGGCGATAGAAGGTCCATTAAATACACAGGAACTAAACCATTTAGGGCTTTATAGGTCAGTAGTAGTACTTTGTAATTGATACGGAACTTGATAGGTAACCAGTGTAGAGATGATAAAATTGGTGTTATATGATCATATTTTCTTGACCTAGTAAGAACTCTAGCGGCTGCATTTTGCACTAACTGTAGCTTGTTTATTGAGGATGCAGGACAACCGGCTAATAAAGCATTACAGTAATCTAGTCTCGAGGTCATGAATGCATGAACTAACTTTTCTGCATCAGAAACAGATAGCATGTTACGTAATTTAGCAATGTTTCTAAGATGGAAAAAGGCTGTTCTTGTTACATATGAAATATGATTTTCGAAAGACAAGTTGTGGTCTAGTATAACTCCCAGGTCTTTTACCGTAGAGGATAAAGTAACAGGACATCCTTCTATATTAAAGTTATATTGTAAGTGGTTTTGTGGATAGTTTTTTGGACCAACAAGTAATACCTCCGTTTTATCTGGATTTAGAAGCAGGAAATTATGCGTCATCCAGCATTTTATATCTTTAAGACACTCTGTCAATTTTGATGAGTTAGTGTTTTCATCTGGTCGTGATGAAATATATAATTGAGTGTCATCAGCATAACAGTGGAAATTAATTCCATGTTTTCTTATAATATTACCAAGTGGCAGCATATATATTGAGAATAGCAGAGGGCCTAACACCGATCCTTGCGGCACTCCATAGTCTACTGACGTTATCTTCGATTTTTCCCAATTTAAACAAACAAAATGGTAACGGTCTGATAAATACGATCTGAACCAGCTTAATGCCTGTCCCTGAACACCAGTGTAGTTTTGTAGTCGATCCAAGAGTATTTTATGATCTATAGTGTCAAACGCAGCACTAAGATCGAGTAGAACTAATATTGAGATACAGCCTTGGTCAGAAGCTAAAAGTAAATCATTTGTAATTTTAACTAGCGCAGTTTCTGTGCTATGATGCGGTCTGAATCCTGACTGAAATTTTTCATATATCTCATTTTCTTGCATGAAAGAGCACAATTGAGCGGACACAGTCTTTTCTAGTATTTTAGACATAAATGGAAGATTTGAAATCGGTCTGTAATTTGCTAAGTTATTTGGATCTAATTGCGGTTTCTTAATGAGAGGTCCCTCTTACAGTCCCATGTAATTTGCATTCTCCAATCTATTGAAGTGATAGGGGAAAAAGCCCTTGTCACACACATCTAGATTTAACGCTGCGGGTATTTTTGCCAGAGCCATTGGGATAAATTGAAAAGAATCAATAAATCGCTGTCTAAACACAGGATCGTAC
This sequence comes from Tiaroga cobitis, assembly GCA_030578255.1. NCBI lineage: Eukaryota > Metazoa > Chordata > Actinopteri > Cypriniformes > Leuciscidae > Tiaroga > Tiaroga cobitis. The sequence goes on from JAROOI010000089.1 coordinate 154,890, forward strand.
ATGTATAATATACGACATCCTTGCATAATAATTTTCGGTGTTAAGCATTCGTTTGCGAGGTGTTCCACCAGTATAAAATTGTCAAAGCCTGACGAGTTGTGTCCTATGAATGTAAAGCCTGCGTATTTGGTACGTCTAAAGTGTTTAACCAGAAGCTCTACACATTCTGTACCGTCTGCTTCAAACGTCTCACCGTCGTGTGTCATCGCACATACATAATTAGCAATATGCCTGCCATTTTCAAACATAGTTTCAAAACCGTAATAAATGTATTTTTTATCATGTGTTTCAGGCTTAAGAGGTTGAATATAGCATTCGTGACTGCCATCATCTGGCAAGACCTCTTTGCAATGTACGCAACACTTTGGAGAACAGGTGTGGGGTTTAATCTTATCATCGCTTCTCACAACCCTATAAATAGAGTGACATTTTAAGCAGAAACGCAGGGTGTCACACTGCGATCTTTCATTAGGTACTCGTGATTTTTTATGCGTATTGTCGCAGAAGGTATTGCTACAATATCTGAGACAATCTGGACATTGTCTAGAGTTTGTAGCATGTGTTCGGCATTCGGCCGTATTGCACACTTTACATACATATTTACATCTGTGTGTGCGTATATTGTTGTGTCCTTTGTTGCAGAATTGACAGACATAGCTATTCCCTATAAAACCTTTCAAATTTTTTATTAGATGGTAATGCCCCTCATGATTTTACAAATGCACAGTCTTTGGATGAATTTCATCCATGTTTTTGTACACTTGTAGCGCCCTTGAGCAGTCTCGATGAAATACCACAATTTTTAGATCATATTTTCTTTCGAAAACAGCCAAATTGTGATACCCTATTTTATCATGTGGTGTGAAGCCACAACTTGTATGGATTTCGTACGCCGGTCTTTGTAATTGTTGATCGGTAAGCGACGGGTTAATAAAATAGGCTAGACAAAAACTCAAGCACATATTATTTTCGAAATTTGTTGGGCTGAATAAATGCATTTTATTCCTCTCTACACTCTCACTGATCGCAAGAGTTGTAATTCTTCTGCGACCCCCTCCAGATCTGTCCATAGCTACTGAAATCTGTAACGATAGTGATGTGTCTGTGCAGATCTCACTGTTACTCTGTGTTGCTTGTTCAAGTTGTTCGATAAATAATGACGGATCATGATTATTCTCGGGTGTTAAAACGGTATTTATGGACGTGGGTAAACTTTCTCCAGACAATGCAATGTTGATATATCCTCTTTCACCGGCCATCAGTTGAGAAAAATCTACAATCTCACTTAAAATGTTATGCAGATGAATATTAAAAGCAGCTAAATCATTTGTGTCTATCTCGCTGAGATTAAGCGTTCTATTAATTTCTACCCCGTTGAAACGCGGTCTCGGGATAATTGTGAAATCACCCACGCGACCACCCTCAGTAGCAAGACTGCGTATTTCTGTCTGGCTCAAACGCATCTCAGGGGTGTACAGGTTCGTTCGTGCAGACACCCCAGCGCCTGTCTGTGCACTTTCATTATCGTCATGTACGGGTATTTCCCCCAAATTTTCTTGCTCTGCTATTATATTTCGCAATAGTTCGGTTGTGGTTAGGTCATCTGTGTTTATCATTCGTAGCTGCTCATTTATTAAAAGACGTAAGCTGTTAGTGTGACGTCTAGATCTTTCGGCTTCTTCGGCTTCAGAGTCTGAGTCTGTGCGCGCTCTTTTAGAAAGCATTTTGGTATGTTTTATTTAAATCGTGTAAAACAGAACATGTGTGGGACTACCACATAAACAATAATACCCCATTAACATGTAGACTACTGAAAGCAATTCGTGACAGAAATACAACGACATCAATAACTAGTCACTACTACGTTTTAAAACAGATATAATAACAATCAAATGAAACAAAATAACACAACTCGTTTGAATAAAAAAATAAAATAAAAAAATAAGGAAATAATCATCACCTTCTCATGAAGACTTCATGTAACTCCCGTAATAGTCTTTGAAGAATATTTAGTCTCTCTGAGAATAGCGACAATGCAATTGTCTGTAGCTGCAGGTCTTCCCTTCCCTGCGTAATTTCCCCGTGCACTGCTAAAACCTCACTGTGTAATTGCCGGTTTTCGTTCAAAGCCTGTTCGTGACAAACGCCAAAAAAATCAACAGCACTCCTTAAATCACTCGTATGGCAATTCTGCTGATCTATCACTCTGTGTAGAAGCGTGACAACCTCGCTTTGGGACTCGCACACGATGGCCTCGGTTTGTTGAAACGATAAAGGTTGATTAGCAACTTCTAAAATCCGTAAAAAATTCCGGTTGATGCTTCGAAGCATATCGTGACTCAGGTTCTGGACATCCCAGCACAAGTATGGGGGTCTGAAACACGCTGTAGAGTCTGTCGCTATCTGATGAATCCTGGTCAGGATCGAAGGCGTCCAACATCGCATCCTGGGATTGTAAGAAAAACTCTAAACCCCTCTCGTCGTATTCTTGTGCTAGATGAAACATAATATTACATTATTATATGAATTATTTGTTAGATAAAACATAATGTAAAAAAAAAAAAAAAATTTGCAACTCACATTTGGAGAGTTCGCAACCGATTCGGATCCGTGATATAGGTCTTATCCGGAGAATTCACAATCGATTCGTTTTCGTGATGTACCTCATCGTAATTTTGTACTAGATGAAACATAATAATACGTTATTATATGAAATATTTGTTAGATAAAATATGTAAAAAAAAAAAAAAAATTTGCAACTCACAATTGTCATTTGGAGAGTTCGCAACCGATTCGGATCCGTGATATAGGTCTGAAAAACGTTTTCTACAGGGGGTTGAGGTGGACGTACATTGTACCACACAGCTTTGGTCTGGAAAATAAAAAACATTTTAATTATTATTTTAGATTTCTAGGAAATATAAAATAATTCAAGGAAATATAAAATAATTCTAGGAAATATAAAATATGATAAGGTAAAAACATCGTCACTCACCTTCGTATGGATATTCTAACTCTTCCCCGTTGTCAGAATTATAGTCCCCATAAACTTCTCGAAGACGCTTAATTCCGCGTCCGGAACCTCTGAGACCCCCCCCGACCATCAGATTGTGTTGTCCCATCACTGGATGAAGGCTCCTGATGCGTATCCTCATCCGAAGTCGTATCGCTTTCGTGGCGTATGGGTGTCGACACATTACTGGAGAACCCTGGTGCTCCCCAAGGTGTGACGTTGTCGTACGACCCACTAGTCTCATCCAATGGCTCGGTCGCTACATTCACCAATACCTCCCCTGAGCACTCTAGCATGTGACTGGGGATGGGTGATAATATGTTTTCGAAGTTATTCACTTCTAACGAATTTTCATTATAAGTATGTAAAAAATCACCAGGCGAAACACCGTCTGGAAAGGACTCCACATCTAAAATCAGACAGGTGTATATTAACAACACTAATATTTTCAATAAAATGTATAACGTTTGAAAAATTTACTCACAAAGCTCGTTCAAAATCTCCATCAAATCTTCGTCAAAATATACACCCTAGGACCCCTCTGCTGTTTCATGTTTAAAAGGAGAAAAAAAAAAAAAAAAAAAAAAAAAAATATATATATATATATATATATATATATATATATATATATATATATATATATATATATATATATATATATATATATATACATACACATACACCTCTAACACATTCATCGTGTTATAATATTTTTGTAAAAAACGAAATAGACTATAACCCTACCGTATTGATCTTCGGCCATGTTTTCCAGGATATCGAATCTGTAGACGATCTCGCGCAGTGTATATCAAACGAATGAGCTAGTCTGGTGTGTTCGTAAGATCCCAAATTCAAAAATACGCTTTTTCCCCTCAACCCCCTAAGTAAAACGACCCCCGAAACACGTCTTTCTCGAAACACGTCTTTCAACTCAGCATGCGATCTGATAGCTGATTTTACAACTAGAAAAACATATGGTGAATCTCACGATAGAACGGTCTAACATCGCTGATAACCCATGCAATAAAATAAATCACACTTCACCAAAAACTTCAAAAGAGAAAAATAAAAAACAGACCCCTCATGGTTTCAAACAAGCCATAGGGGGGGTCAGACATTATGGAGCCAATAGTATGTGATAGTGTGTGTGTGTGTGTGCGTGCGTGCGTGCGTGCGTGTGTGTGTGTGTGTGTGTGTGTGACACTTAAAATCTTTGGTCTAAACATTTAATTATGCATTCATCTGTAGGCTAGTCATTGCTATGCTTAACAAATTATACGGCCCTGTAAAAATAGTTGATTTTACAACTAGAAAAACATATGGTGAATCTCACGATAGAACCGGTCAAACATCGCTGATAAGCCACGTAATAAATAAAATAATCCCATGCAATAAAATAAATCACACTTCAGCAAAACTTCAAAAGAGAAAAATAAAAAACAGACCCCTCATGGTTTCAAACACACCATAGGGGGTCAGACATTATGGAGCCAATAGTATGTGATAGTGCGCGTGTGTGTGTATGTGTGCGTGCGTGCGTCCGTGTGTGCGTGTGTGTGTGTGTGCGGAGTTTGCTCTCATCATTGCTGTCAGACCTCTTGAACGATCAGATGTGTTTTTTTATTGTGCACCTCGGAGATTACACTCTCCGCTCTTTCACACGTTTAAACACAAAAACTGGTTAAACTTATCTTCATCTTTCAACGTTTTTGTACAAACGAATATTTGTGCACGTCGTGCACAATAACCCTAAAGGTACCGGGTTGGCGGTGCCACTGGCTTCTTTTATATATATAGCTAATATATATATATATATATACACTCACCTAAAGGATTATTAGGAACACCTGTTCAATTTCTCATTAATGCAATTATCTAATCAACCAATCACAGGGCAGTTGCTTCAATGCATTTAGGGGTGTGGTCCTGGTCAAGACAATCTCCTGAACTCCAAACTGAATGTCAGAATGGGAAAGAAAGGTGATTGAAGCAATTTTGAGCGTGGCATGGTTGTTGGTGCCAGACGGGCCGGTCTGAGTATTTCACAATCTGCTCAGTTACTGGGATTTTCACGCACAACCATTTATAGGGTTTACAAAGAATGGTGTGAAAAGGGAAAAACATCCAGTATGCGGCAGTCCTGTGGGCGAAAATGCCTTGTTGATGCTAGAGATCAGAGGAGAATGGGCCGACTGATTCAAGCTGATAGAAGAGCAACTTTGACTGAAATAACCACTCGTTACAACCGAGGTATGCAGCAAAGCATTTGTGAAGCCACAACACGCACAACCTTGAGGCGGATGGGCTACAACAGCAGAAGACCCCACCGGGTACCACTCATCTCCACTACAAATAGGAAAAAGAGGCTACAATTTGCAAGAGCTCACCAAAATTGGACAGTTGAAGACTGAAAAAATGTTGCCTGGTCTGATGAGTCTTGATTTCTGTTGAGACATTCAGATGGTAGAGTCAGAATTTGGCGTAAACAGAATGAGAACATGGACCCATCATGCCTTGTTACCACTGTGCAGGCTGGTGGTGGTGGTGTAATGGTGTGGGGGATGTTTTCTTCGCACATTTTAGGCCCCTTAGTGCCAATTGGGCATCGTTTAAATGCCACGGCCTGCCTGAGCATTGTTTCTGACCATGTCCATCCCTTTATGGCCACCATGTTCCCATCCTCTGATGGCTACTTCCAGCAGGATAATACACCATGTCACAAAGCTCGAATCATTTCAAATTGGTTTCTTGAACATGACAATGAGTTCACTGCACTATGGCCCCCACAGTCACCAGATCTCAACCCAATAGAGCATCTTTGGGATGTGGTGGAACGGGAGCTTCGTGCCCTGGATGTGCATCCCACAAATCTCCATCAAATGCAAGATGCTATCCTATCAATATGGGCCAACATTTCTAAAGAATGCTTTCAGCACCTTGTTAAATCAATGCCACGTAGAATTAAGGCAGTTCTGAAGGCGAAGGGGGGTCAAACACAGTATTAGTATGGTGTTCCTAATAATCCTTTAGGTGAGTGTATATAGATATATATATATATATATAAATATAGCTGCGAGCAGCGATTACGGGCCCAAGCCGGTGGCACCGCAATCCCCCGCCGGCTTTGGCCCTTCATCGCTGCTCGCAGCTATATTTATATATATATATATATATATATATATATATATATATATATATATATATAAATAAAAGAAGCCAGTGGCACCGCCACCCCGGTACCTTTAGGGTTATTGTGCACGACGTGCAAAAATGTAACCCTGCTTTGACTGTCAAAAAGAAGTGTGCTGTAGAGCTAGCAACAGTGTGGGCTCTGCAAAAAGTGCGCATCGAGGGCACATATCACAATGTATGCATGAGCAACCTTCTGAAACCTAAAATTAAAAACGAGACACCCTACAGACGGTCTCATGGATTTAACGGACACATGAAATAAGCACACAAGACTGAAAATCTGCCGAACGGCTCTGGTAGTTCCGCTTCAGCACTGATGATGTTGTAGGAATAGTGCACACTGGTTGGTCTGGACTATTCGGGATTTTTTATTTTATACAGAAATAAGTTATTTATAATTCAGATAAGAATAAAGTTAGTGTTGATTAAAATTAAGGAAAACATTGATTTTATTGATCTGAAATATAGCAAATTAATTTTAAATTAATTTAGGTTCAATTACCTAACATACAATCTTAATTTAATTTAAAGCAAACAATACACTTAAAATATATGGGTTATATGAATATTTTGTAGAAAAAAATTAAATAATATATATATATATATATCCAAAAATGCAAGGCCTTAAACTTAAATTGAACAAGGGTTAAACTCTTGTCACGAACAGACACCAAGGCACAATCTCACACACACACACACACACACACACACACACACAGTTTAAAAGCAAAACAATATTTATCCAATCCCATTTAAAATCAGTCTGATAGCCATCTTTTGGACATTCATCATATTGCATAGGTTTTCATTTCTTGTCCTCAAACAGAGCACTGATTTGTTTATTTTTAAGTTACACATTCTACATTGATTAAAATAGAAAATCAAATGTGTTTTTTTAATGGCAGTATAACTCTGATGAGAATAAAGTTAGTGTTGATTAAAATGAAGGAAAACATTGATTGTATTGATCTGAAATATAGCACATACATTTTAAATTCATTTAGGTTCAATTACCAAATATACAATCTTAATTTAATTTAAAGCAAACAATACATGTAAATAAATTTAAATACATATATGGGTTATATGAATATTTTGGAGAAAAAATAATATATATATATATATATATTATATATTATATATTATATATATATATATATATATATATATATATACAAAAAGACAAGGCCTTAAACTTAAGCTTGAACTCTTGTCACTAACAGACACCAAGGCACAAACACACACACACACACACACACACACACACACACACACACACAGATTAAAAGCAAAAAGATATTTATCCAACCCCATTTAAAAACAGTCTGTGAGTGCCATCATTTGCACATCTACCATATTGCATAGGTTTTAAAATTATTTAAGGAAAACATATATATTGATCTAATATATATATATATATATATATATATATATATATATATATATATATATATATATATATATATAGCATATATGTATAAATGAACAGGCTTGCGATGTCAAGATTGCAATGCTGGAATGTGTGTGTGTGGGTGGCTCAGCGCGATTGAACGGTGTGTTACACATAAAAACATACATACATTTCTTCATACAGGACATCATTCAAACTGCTAAGTGTTTACTTATATTTGTGTACACTCGCAATAAAACACAACATTGTGTTTTTGTTAAATAAATTAAAGTAATACGTTCCCCGAAATGGCACTAATTTTAAAATTAGAGCGCCACCACTATAAATGTCCGTGCGGACCTCCTTTACTTTCACTTTTATATTAGCGATTTAAAAGCCCTCGCTGGTGTCAAACGTCGATCAACCGGTGGGAAAAGATCCTCACAGCCACATACCTAATATATTTATATTTAATTACAATAGCCATACCTGATAAAAAGTTTTATGTACTGAATTGATATCATTTTGGACACAAGAGGGCAGTATAGCCCTATGTATTACTTGATGTATTTATTTTTTAACTGAATAGCGCATTCTGGCTGTTTTTAAACTTGTACATTATCCTTAAATTGAAAACAAGAATAAAATGGGTTTAGTTCTGATATTTGTATAATTTTATCTAGAAATAAATGGTGTATAATTAATTTTTTAGAAGATATGAGGCTTTTAGTGTTTACTTTTTGACATGACTTTAATCCCTCGCCATAGCAAAACAATTTGAGATATTCAATAGCCATTCACAATTTAGCTTCTTTAATGTATTTTCATCATGTTGAAAAAGTTTGGTGGGAATTAAACAAACCACTTAAGAGGAGTGGGTAAAAAATCAGAGGCTGATTTAGCCAAAAATCCACATTCAGACCAAATTATCTGACTTCTTGTTGGTCGTAGCTAATTACGCTAAATTAGAAAGTTGTCCGGCTCGAAGAGTACAATATACATATCGAGTTTTGTTACTGTAGATAAAACTAACCCCCCCACTTTTGTCAAAAGCATTTAGAAAGTGACACACTTCCTGCTGCCAGTTGGTGGCGCTATAACTTTGACTCACAATAGTCACATCCATGTGATCGGCCTCTTACAGCGAACACACTGCTGAAGTTTCATCAAGATCAGTTAATGTAAGTAGAAGTTATAAGACACTTCCTGTTTCCATTATTCGCCATAAATTCGTTTCCTCGCCACGGCCAAACCGTTCGAGATATCAAAAATCCCCTGGCAATTTTTCATCCTCAATGTCTTGATTTCATGCACACCGAGTTTGGAAGTGTTTCAAATTCCTGAGCATGCGTTTTCAAACAACCCTAAATAGCCGACTTCCTGTTGGGCTGGCGTAAAACTTAGAGCACGAAAGTTGTTCGGCCCGATGTGATATATAAGTGTAGCGAGTTTCAGATTATTACATGCAAGCGTGTTTGATATATGGACAAGTGTTCAAACCCCGTTCCAGGTGGCGCTGTCGAGCCCCCCTGCCACGCCCGGGTACCAGCTTCAGCCCGGCCCTGATGGCCGCGGGTTCTGACCCGTGTGCAAAGTTTCAAGAGTTTTTGAGCACGTTAAGGCCCCCAAAAGTGCCCAAAAGTTAGTAAAATAATAATAATAATAATAATAGTAATAATAATAATCCTAAGGAAAACAATAGGGCCTTCGCCTTTTCAAGGCTTGGGCCCTAAAAATAACAATACATTACAAAAATATATACATTTTACAACATATTCATGAAAACCATAATGATATCCTTATACAGGTTGTCTAAATAAGTGCTTATTTTTTTGGCTCAAGGTGCTCTAAGCGATGTTGGGTGTCGTCACTTCTTGTTGACGTTCAAAGTATTGTCAAACAAAACGGAGGCTAGCAAGACCTTCCCTCCTCCTCATCCTGTCCCCTCCCCCTGTAGTTTTACTGATACTTCTGGAGCCAGTTGCACCAACAGGGCTTTACTAAGCCTGATCCTAACTGCTAAGTAGGTCTTAGTTAAGACCATTCTTTAGAGTTGACCTAACGTCTGTTGCACCAACCAAACTTAAGCCTAGGCATAACTACGCCTGGTTTTAGCGATGCGCAATCCTGTGAATGGCCATGGAACTATAGCGGTTGCCTAGCAACGTGCGTTGCTGGGGTTACGTTGTAAACAATCTTCCGCTTTTTGGTTAACTTGTAGCCGTATCAATGGAGGATCAAAGAAAAAGGAAAGGAAATTTCACCGACATAGAGATACGAAAACTAATAGAGTTGTACAGTCAGACACACACTGACTGCCAAGCAATCAAACGCAATAACTAACAAGAAGAAACAAACAACATGGAGACAGATAACGGAGGCGATTAATGATTGCTCTGACTCCGGCTGCTTTCGGACAGAGAGCGATGTAAGAAAAAAGTGGAAAGACCTCCTGAGCAAGACAAAAAAAGATTTTTCTTCACAAAAACACCACCCGACCGGCGGGGGTCCACCCCCAAAAACGCCTGTGTACTGTACCATAATTGTTGATATCTTTGGAGAGGATTCCCCGGCTTTTATTGGTTTGGTCGGTGCGGAAAGTGGCGGTACCGACCTAGAAGAAACTGCTGTCTCTCCAGAGATGGATGACGACCACTCAAGCGAGAGTGTGAATTGTGAAGGTGTGTAGCCTAGCAATATATTAGAGTAGCCTGCAATAACAGTTTTAGTAGTTGTCAGATAACAGTATCCCTATGACAGAATCTTAGCTTCGCGTTTCCCAGTGAGCATAAACAACGGCTCGGTCGTAAACAAATTTAGTCAAAGTTGTCAATAGGCTATGAATGAACATTCAAATTCATAAACAGTTGGTGAAAACAATCACACAATTCACAAATTCACACAAACTGTCGCCCTACTGTTCAGCGGGTGAAGGTCTGCGTATTACTGTCTTTTCTCGTAGCAAAGTATTTTGATTAAATGCAATACATTTTTCATACGTATTCTCTCGTTATTTCCATAAAATGAAAAGGTTTCAAATGATATCTGTGCATCATTAAAAATAAGCGAAAGTTTGACTAATTCCTTTTAACTCTAATGAAATACTATCAAAGTCAGTTAGAATCATCAAATATAACAATTTAGTATGTCAGGTAAATTTATCATTCCAATGTCATAATCAGTTAAATGTGAAGGGGGGCCCTAAAATATTTTCTTGGGAAAAAGGGGGTCTCAGATAAAAAAAAAGGTTGGGAACCACTGCCCTAGAATGTGAAATTGAATTTATTTTGGCATAGTTAAATAACAAGAGTTTAGTACATGGCCATGACATACAGTGAGTCTCAAACACCGTTGTTTTCTCCTTCTTATTTAAATCTAGTTTTTGAAAAACACCCCTGAAAAATAGGTGAATCTCCACATAACACCGACTGTGACGCAACAGTCGGGATCATTAATATGTACGCCTCCAAACATTTGCATATGCCAGCCCATGTTCAATGACAGGCATGGCAGTTGATCAGTGTTTGGATGTACACATGAACACAAAAGTATTCTTTAGTTCCTTCATCCGAGCCTCTGAAGAAACAATGGGTTAATTTTATTTTCTCTGGAAATGCGCCGACACAACTTCGCAAGGTTGTGTATGGTCCAAACATTTCACCGACGACTGTTTCCTCAACTTGGGCCAATACAGAGCTGGCCTCGATGAACTCTGAAAATAAATCGATCGAGCGACTAAGCAACAATTTCTGATGTGTGATTGTTCAAGTTCAGACAGGTAATCTTTCTCTCAAAATCGTTCAATACTGCATTATGCATCAGTAAGTCAAGCCAGTGACTAAAATATCAACTTCACATCGTTTCTTTTAGTAGGATGAAAAAAACTGCGTCGCAATGATAATATCTTCAGTCTCGCGATCAACAGACTGTCATCTGCTGCTCAATGCTCATCACGGCAACATTTTATGTGATGGGAATAGATCTAAATACTTTAAAAACATCTCACGATTCGTTAATCTCGATAGCTGTAATAGTAAAAACGTATAATAGCTGTAGTAAAAGTATTCGAGAGAGTTTCACATGTAATACGTAGCTATTTCATATGCAAGCATGTCAGCCAATCACAGCCGTGGGCGGTTACACTGAATCCCACAGCCAATCACAGCAGTGGGCGGTTACACTGAATCCCACAGCCAATCACAGCAGTGGGCGGTTACACACAGCAGACACGCCCCTTCAAACAGAGCGTTCAAATCAGAGGCTAAAATCAGGCTAGGAAAAATGCCTTTTATTTCTAAATTATGACTATTTTGATCTAAAAAACATACTAACATTATAAGGCAACCCAGGAAACAGAAAATAATAAAATAACCCCATTCTAGGGCACCTTTAAAAAAATTTTTTTTTTTTTAATTTAACCATGGTTACCCTCTTCATTCCCTGATTATATTGTTTAATTTATGAATTGATGTGTTCAGTTTGCTGTACTCTGTACATGGTTAACTAACTGTATTTTTCTATGTACATTTCTGAAATGCACTTTCTGTAAAGCAGCTTTGAAACAATATGTATTGTGAAAAGCGCTATACAAATAAATTTGAATTGAATTGAATTAATATTTCATAGAGCTAGTTTGCTACAACAGTAATATACTGCATCACAATATTGCTTATGTTTTTCAATAATAGACATAGAAATAGCTTTTTCGGCTGGACCGATGCAATCTGGCGGTGGAGATATTGGTCCTTTTACCTCTGACTTCACACTAACCTACAGGAATGTCTTCACAAACATAGGGAACGCCTACAACTCAATCACAGGTAATGATCAATGAAATGAGTCATAAAACTCAGTTTATAGTAATGAAAACCCTTCTGCTACATTCAGACCTCTCTGCAGTTGTGTAATGTGTGTAAGAGAATTAAATGATCTGCCATCTCTCTAAACTATTACACAGTGTGTTTGATAATAAAGAAATCATACAGGAAACAGTTGATTCTGTATCTCTTGTTATTTGATTTAGGTGTTTTCACAGCCCCACTGAAAGGAGCGTACATGTTCAGAGTCTCTGTATTCAGTCATGGCTCAACTACAGCAACTGCATCCATTGTTAAGAATGGAGAGCGTGTGGTTATAGCACATGATGTTCAGGCTAAGGATGCTTTAAGCTCCTCGAATGGAGTTGTGTTGCTCCTGGAGGTTGGAGATGTTGTCTATGTGAGACTTTGGACTGGCAGGAGGATATATGATAGCCAGAATAACCACAGCACTTTCAGTGGTTTCCTACCGTTTCCCTTAAGAGAACAGGAGCTTTGCAGAATGTGATTCCAATAATTCTGAACCTTCAGCGTATGATTTAAGATGGAAATCATGAAGAGTCAGTAACATGAACCTGTGTTAACCCTCTGAGGTCGGCTATCGCGCCGGCGCGATAGTCTCGCTTTTTTCTTATCAGTGCAAAAGAAACTCAAAATACTCTGTTGATTTTGATCTTACATATTAAGTGTTGTACATCATTAGATCCTGATAAGTGTCTATTTTTTTTGTGGATACTCACAATAACAACAAAGTGTTGTGCTTTTCGCCAAATAAAGAAAAACAAACATGATGCGCGTTCTGCCTTCTCTCTGTCAGTGAAGTCCATTCTGAAACGCGTCCTAAGATTATTTTTAATTCCGCGAATACTTGTCATACAGGCACGAGTGTTTTTCCATAATGAAGCTTGAACTCTCTTCTTTTAAATGAGTTAATTTATATAAAAAAACAAATATTCTTAGCTTATGTAATCTGTATGAAAAGAGAGAGATGTCAGTATTTTTCTTTCCAGCTCATTATACCTAATTACGCGTTAATGTGCCACGCCCACGGAGAGCGCGCGCTATTCAAACGCAAATGATTTTAGACAAGCCGTTCAAACATGCCAACGCCCACCAGCTGGATTATAAAACACATCGTGTTTAGTAAGTAGGCTATCTTGTACAGCTGTGTACACAGCGTATCCTTTCACTGTGAGGAATATCTAATCCTGGAAAATGTACCAGAAGTGCTGGTAGTTTCATTTCGAGGAGCAACGGATCCAGCTGATGTAGTAAGTCATTTATTCTAGTGCTTTGTTCTAATCGTGATATTGAAGTGTCGGACTGTAAACCGCAAAAAGACTGTTTAAATATGAATTGCGTGTCTGTGTGTAACGTTAGGCTAAATGATGAGTGAACGGCAAAGGCGCGCGTGCTTTGTTTAGTTATACAGCGCGTGTCTGTGCCTTGTTCATTCACTCTCGCACCTACATTAGTAAACGTTATGTTTACATAAACACATCTTAGTAGGCTATAGCAATATAGTTTGTATGAGTAAAAATAGACTGAAATATGTTGAAATAAAATGTCTGTATAAGCAACAAGCTGCAAATTCACATGTATATACTAATATATCATACACAATATATTACAGACTAAATATGAATGTTTAGACACGATTTTGTGATTAGTTTTGGATAGCTTATAAAGTTTTGACTGTAAAAAAAGACTACTGTCACATTAAATAGGTACGCTTTTGTTCACCAATTTCTGCTCATAGTTAAATATACTATAGTATGATGTTTTGTCAAAAATAAAGTAGGTATATTGAATTATCAACTAAGATGTTATTATAGTGTTTGTTCCAATATTCAAACTAATGAATCCTTACCTTTTTTAATACGTATGATAAAATGTATAGTTTTTACAAAGAAATACACTTGAAATATTGTTAAAATTGTAATTGTTGTTGTAATTGTAACCTATTTGTAATTGGTTACAATTTCTAATTGTAAAATATGTATAGGCTATATAGATCATTTCTTTTGTCCTTGCATTCTTTGGGATCCTGTGACACACCTGTGTGAAAGGGCTAATTAATATGCAGCTCATTATGCGGCACATTATCCGGCCTTTGTCTTCTCAGGTGTGAACACGCCTCCACGCATATTGCCTTTCCAAACAAAAGGTGTCTAATAAAATTTAAATCAGTGTATGTGTTTGTGTAAATGATTAGGCAGGATGATTTTCAGATCATTTTGAAGCAAAAATTCTAGGCAACAACACTGATTAGTCACAAGTCTTGTGGACACATATTTAGTATGTGTTTTGTGGCCTTATTTCAGACACTTTAAGTTTTAGTTTTTTCAATAACCATGCATAAGCAATATTCTCTCAAAAATACAAACATGTTTCATAATTGTTGCTGAGAAATTACGGTAGTCCAGTTTGTGCTTTATTGAGTGAATTTACACCTTTGCCATTAACATGTTTATAAATAACTGAAAAAAGCACAAATGTCAGAGCATGTCAGAACACCTCAAGGACCCCAAAAATCCTTAGACCTCAGAGGGTTAAAGAAGAATAATCTGCGTTTGAAATTTGATATAGATAACTGCATAAAAGTTAGTATGAGACACTATAATCATGAGTTCTGAGCTGTCTATATATGTAACGTTGTAGTGTTGTCAAAAAACTCGGTACTTCGGTACCAAGTCGGTACTAAAAAAATTAAACGGTTACGGTCCCAGCTTTTCTAGGTACCGAGTACCGGGTTAATCCGGTTCTTGATGCGCTGTCGGAAAGATGCAGAGGTGCGTACTCTTCATAAAACACTCTGAGACACGGCGACCGGCGCTGCTAATACGGTGGCTCTGAATCCACTTGTTGACAAGAAAGGAGGAAAGAGCCACATATGGAAATATTTTGAATTAGGCTAATGTCACGTTGCCGTAAAGGGCCGTTCACACGTTTATATAGCGCGTTTTTTTGCGCGTGCAAATTTCAAATGTAGGCGCGCGGCAAGCGCGCTCATAATAGAAGAGACGTGCGAACTCGTCTTTCCAGGCTCGCCGCTGTTCATGGTTGCATAGCGGAGACACGGGAAAGCAAGCGCTTGTGGAAAGGAGAAATTTGAATTTGAGTACTTGTGTTATTCTTGTTTTAGGAAATACAGGATACATATGGTATATATATGTGTGTATATATATATAAGGGGTGTAACGGTTCACAAAATTCACGGTTCGGTTCGATACGATACACTTGTGTCACGGTTCGGTACAGTTCGGTACGTTTTCGATACAGCAAAAAGAAAGAAATGCCAGAGAAATTTCCTTGATTTGATTTTTTTAATTATATTTTTTATTAAAACTAACATCATAAAGTATGATTTTTTTTTACTTTGAGCAATGATGGAGCTATACTTGACTTTTCTTAGGAGCATATAAAACAAAACAGCTCCTTGAACAAAATGAAATGTAATATTGTAGTAGTTATAAACAGGTTTATTTTAGTTCAGATTAACATTTGAGGCCAGCAATTGTATTCATAATGTCAAAATAAAACCAACGTAATGCTACTTGAAAGCATTATAGCCTACTATTCCAGCCAAACTTCCATGGTTACAGTTAGTAGTGTTACTACAGTAAATCCATGGTGAATGTTGCTGATCTGTGGACACTGGATAGTTCATTCACGGCACAATGTTTCTTCCTGGTTTCCACGTCAGCGCTGTTTGATCCGTTAATAACGGAGAAATGTGCCATTTGATGTTGGGCAATGTTGTGGTCACGCCAGCGTCTCTTACATTATGAGCGCGCTTGCGACGCGCCTACATTTGAAATAACAAAATTTTGGTCGGCAGGAAAAATGGTCCAACGAACCGTTCGGTTTAAAAATGCGTACCGAAAAACCGAACCGAAAGCCTCGTACCGAATGATTCAATACGAATACGCGTATCGTTACACCCCTAATATATATATATATATATATATATATATATATATATATGTGTGTGTGTGTATTTTCGGCGTGGTCTTTAAAACAACAAAACAAAAAACTCTTCTAGCACGTGTATTTACCTGTGTCAGCTGTGTTGTCGATGCCTCGAGAGAAAGGAAAGTGCAGAGAGAAGTCCTCCTCGAAGTCTCACTGGAGTCCCCACATGTGCCTCTTCCCTGTGTCTACAACACACATAACAAACACAACAAATCAAATAAAAGCAATGTTGTCCTACAATATATGGCATTCATTCTCTCAATTTGATTTTGGAGTAGTTGATAGGCTGGAAATCAAGGTCGGACATATATGGTTATTTTTGTAACAACCATGTTGTCAAGTTATAATTAAAACTTCCATTTCTCACTGCTTTCTGTATGGTGTCGGCAAATCTAGACACCGCACTGTCTTCAGCCACAAAGAGCCCCTTTCATCTCCCCTATAAAGTGAGAGAATAAATCAGTAAACAAAGACCATCTTCTGTTTCAGTTTTACTAGTTTGTGAAATTGTGCTTTGTATGTCAAACGTGGATGAAATGTATCAACCCAAGATATTTATAGTGTTGTGTAATGCTTAATTGGATAGTTATGTTTTCACAGTAAAAGGTGAATTTGTGAGATTAATAAAAACAGCTTAATTCTGTTTGTGACAGTTATGATTCATCCATGTAACGATCACCAGCTGGAGTGCCCTCGAGAGCCACCAGAGGGCGCTCCATAATAGACTTTGATCACTTCCTCACTAACTACATTTCCCATCACTCACTGCCCGGATTCATCGGAATTCATCATCTCATTCACCTGTGTCTCATCACCTGGTTGGTCTCTGATTGCATTCACCTGTTTCTCATCACCCTGTTAGTCCCTGTCTATTTATTCCATGTTCGTTCACTCACTCATTGTGAAGTTTTGTTTGTGTCCCACTGCGTCTCTGAGCGTTTACCTGGGGCCTATACCATGAAGCCGGTTTAGGTGTCTAGCCAGCTATGTTTCAGCTTAGTTTCCGCCAACTCTGGGTTTTAGGTACTATGAAAGCAGCTCGGCTTTAATCGGTGTTCGTTGCCATGGTATCTTACGCTGCACGGCTAACCTGCTCCGGGGCAGGTTAAGTTCTGGATTCGAGAGCTCAGACTGAAGTTTGACCAATCAGCTGTGAGCAAAGAAACATATAGTTGACGTAACTGATTCCCAGCGTCTGTTCTCTGTTGCAATGGCTTCACCTTTTCTCCCAAATCCCGTGGACATCTCCGCGCAAATTGTTAGACGAGCACTTCGTAGAGAAAGAGTTTTTAGGGACAGACAAAATCCCTTTGACTTTCCTGATAGTTACTTGTATGAAAGATACAGATTTTCCGCGGAAGGAATGTCTTATCTTTGCGAACTTCTTGAGCCGCACATAACAAATGTGACTCGTCGAAGCCATGCACTTACTGTACCGCAAATGGTATGTATTGCGTTGCGGTTTTTTGCAAGTGGTACATACTTGTATGCGGTCGGTGATGCAGAGAATCTAGGGAAAAACACGGTCTGTCGAACAATTCGCAAGGTGGTCCTCGCTCTTCATTGTGTTCCCTGGACATTTATCCACCATGTCCATAAAAGAGGGCTTTTATAAAATTGCCGGTAAGATATATTGATAGGGTGACATCACATGAACAAATGTAACCTTTCACACTAATTTTTTTTTTTCTTCAAAAAAAAATATTTCACACTTAGAAATCTATTATACAATAGTCTGCAGTAGCTACCTGTTAGGAAATGTTTTAAATATATATGTTTAATTCCTATGATAGGATTCCCTAGAGTCATAGGAGCAATAGACTGCACACATGTTGCAATCTCCACAGCTCTAGGAGAACATGAGGCAGATTCGATTCGCTTCGATGTGGCCCTCAGTAAAACCAGGGTCAAGATCGAGATGACTTTGGCATCCTAAAGGCACGTTTCAACTGTCTTAGGCGTTTAAGAGTGTCACCAGAGCGGGCATCACAGATAGTGGCTGCATGTGCCATTCTGCATAATATAGCCACTATCAGAAAGGAGTGAGAACCACCACAAAACCAGCTTCTCCCTGATGAAATTGACCCCATCACACTTGACCACCCAGCTGGGGCAGCTGTCAGAGATGCAATCACAACACAATATTTTACTTAATAAAAGCACACTGACACTGCAGATAGGACTCAAACTGTTTTATTGGTCATGTGGCTAGAGAGGAAGAAAGAGAGCAAGAAAAATTACATTAATAGACATTCATAGTGTTCATACTAAAGCGTTACTTGTTTAAAAAAAGTTCACATACTGAGATCTGTTTTTTCCAGCTGTTTGATCTCCAATTTAATTTTTTTAATTTGGAGCCTCCTCAGCTCACAGTCTAGGCTCCTTTTATAAAGGGCCCTGACTGAGTCTGTTTCCACCTGAAACAATTCCACCACAAACATGATCATTACAAGTTTTCTGGAGGTTGATCAAATCACAAAAAGTGGCATATCTACAAACATAGGACTGACTGTAATTTATGTCAAGGGTTTAAAGCATTACCTTGTTCACATTCCTTCTGTAGCCCATTGAGGTAGAGGCTTCAGTTTCTGGGGCAGGTTGTGAAAAATCCTACAATAAAAGAGATGTGTAAGGGCCAGTCACTTAATTATGACATTCAAATGTGTGCCATAATAAAAAGCCCAGTGCATTCACCTCAGCAACTGTCTCAGAACACACAGACAGAGTGTCTTCATCATTTGGTTCACCCTAATAAATAAAAGGCAAATATAAAGCATAACTGTTATAAAGCAGGCTATGTTCATGGTGTTCTGTCTGCTGCATATACTGACCTCTGTGTGGGAGACTGTGTGCATGTGTGCTGGCTTCAACAGGGACACTGTATTTCCCTCTACTGCAGAACAGAGTCAGCCAAATTTAACCCTTTTTAAAACATTAGTAATGCATTGCACTCACATACCCAGCGTCACTTGTTTCGAGGAGCCAGCACCAGGATCAGACTGTACAGCACTTGCAATGCCATCCATAATCGGCCGTCCCTTATTATTACTCAGCGCCAACTCCTCGGCCACAGTGTAATTTTGAGGAGGTGGCCCTCCCCCAGTTTTCCTGATTTCACATTTTTTTCTGTTTGCTGCAAACACATTTTTATGAATAAATGTTCACAAAAATAATAAAAGGTTGTGGTAAATACTCACCACTTTGAATTATATTTTTATATTTTGTCTTGATCTGCTGCCAAGAACGTTTGGAGTTGGGGTTGCATCTAAAAATATATGAATATCAATCTTTCTTAGGAATAGCCTATACATTCACATTTTACATACATCTACACACACGTATGTACAGTATGCATGCATGTATATCAACACGAATACACACATGTTTATTTTAGCATTTAATACATTTTTAATATGATTACATAATTTTACATTAATTGTTTAACTTACGCATTAACGCATTCAGCGATCTTCCTCCAAGAATCTTCTCTTGCTTTGGCAGCAGATACAGTGTTACTGCGTGCTTGAAAAACACTTTTATATTCTTGATATTTTTGAATAATTATCTCTTGCTCCTGCGCGGAAAAATATATAGCTCTCGCTCTATCCATTTCGAACGCGATTGGTTGTTCAGTGCCGACGTCACTCTTTTATGTGCACGCGCTCGTGGATCAATCATAAGTTAAGATCAAAGCCTGAGTTGACAGAGAAAGTTGATGAGCTGCGTCATGGTACCAATAAAGCCTGATTGCATCGGTTCGGTTTTGTCAACTCAAAACTAATCCTGTAACCTCGAGTTTGTTCAGCTACCTTCATGGTACAGGCCCCAGGTTTCATGTATTTTGGTTTTTGGATTTCTTGCCCTGTTTCCTGGATTACTCTTTTGCCTCTGGTCCCTCCCTGTTTTGTTTGTTTGTTTGTTTGTTTGATTCTTTGTTTGGACTGCCTACCTGTGTTTTGACCCATTGCCTGTACTTTGGATTACGCCTTTGGATTGCCCACAAATAAAGCTGCGTTTGGATCTTTACTTGCCTGTCTCAGAGCAGTTTCGTGACAATCCAGGTATATAAAATATATCTATAATCTATATTTATTTTAGAAGGTTGTGTTACGTTCCATATCGTTACGTGATGTAAAAATGACTCCCTAAATTTGTATACTATTAGTGGTAATGCTAATTGGTAGATAATGTTATTTTAACTGATATATTACCCCTAAAGACAATTTAAAGCTACAGTCCAAAACTACTTTTGGTTAAAAAAGATCCAAAAATGAATTTGGGCAAGTAAATAACAAAAAATTTTATTTCAAAGAGAACGAGTTCTAAGTAACATTAAATTGCTTTTTGAGGTTAAAAGAACAATTTCTTTAGATGAAATTCAAATTGGTATGACAATAGAGATTAGCCATAAATGAAAATCTACATATAACACTAATACACACTAAATACGCGTAGTGACGCAATGTTGACAATGAACACTTGAGAACAAAGTATAACAATGACAATAATAATATGCACAGTTTGACGTGATCTGAGCTGCGGTCGTTAGATTGAATCGCCATTGGTAGCGCGATTGATTGTAAAGCAGAGAAACCGAACACAAGCACAGCTATGAGCTGCAATATTTTACTGGTATCTCGGTGAAGCCGCTTTGAAACAATCTGTATTGTAAAAAGCGCTATAGAAATAAAGCTGGCTTAAGTTGAGTATGTGCGTGTGCAATATGCATGGTTTCATCACCGTGGTAACTTGCGCTACATGGCTAATCTGCTCCGGAGCTCAACGTCTGTCGTCCGTTCACAGTAATCATTTAACCTGTTAAGATGCAACCACACTTTTGAAAAATCCCCAGAAATGGCATACCCAAACTGAAACGGATACAGTCCATGAACCCGTTGTACTAAAAGCACAAGTATGATCTCATTTGAAAGCTAACACCTGGCAGTTTATTGTAAATGTAGAATTAATTATTGTCATAATGAAAAAAAATAGTTATAAATAGCTTCAAAGTTTTGTTAAGTTATTAGAAATTAATTTTTATGAAACATCTTCATGAAAATAAAATTGAAGTTGGCATTGTAGCAATCTAGAAATGCACTGCAACTAAAGCCACATGTCTGACCATGTTATATTTAAAATCTGAAGATGGTAAGTCTAAAACTCTGTATTTAGTTCAATGTTTTTCAAGATCTTTATTTTGATTAGACTCTAAAATGTAAACTGGTGTTTATTGTCATCTTCTAGCATCTATTCAGTCTATTGTCTCTATTGTTTTGTGGTGCAAACGAGCCCCATTCAGTGTCAGTCTTCCCTGTACACATTCACACCTCCAGCCTGGTTATGGCTCTAAATATGCTTTTCTTTTGTCTGCATTATAATCACTAACGACTGGCTATTCACGCTGTTTTAATCCCTAATTTCTTTTACCAAAGTTCTCTCTTCACATTTTAACCTGTTAAGCTTCAACCCCACTTTTGAAAAATCCCCAGAAATGGCATACCCAAACTGAAACAGATACAGTTCATGAACCCTTTGTACTAAAAGCACAAGTAAGATCTCATTTGAAAGCTGACACCTGGCAGTTTATTGTAAATGTGGAATTAATTAGTGATACTGAAAAAAAAATGTCTTCAAAGTTTTGTAAAGTTATTAGAAATGTATTTTTATGAAACATCTTCATGAAAATAAAATTGAAGTTGGCATTGTATCAATCTAGAAATGCACTGCAGCTAAAGCCACATGTCTGACCATGTTATATTTAAAATTTGAAGAAGATAAGTTTAAAACTCTGCATTTAGTTAAATGTTTTTCAAGATCATGTCATATGAATTTATTTTGATTAGACTCTAAAATGCAAACTGGTGTTTATTGTCATCTTCTAGCATCTATTTAGACTATTTTCTCTATTGTTTTGTGGTGCAAACGAGCCCCATTCAGTGTCAGTCTCCCCTGTACACATTCACACCTCTCCAGCCTGGTTATGGGTCTAAATATGCTTTTCTTTTGTCTGCATTATAATCACTAACGACTGGCTATTCACACTGTTTCAATCCCTTTTTCTTTTATCAAAGTTCTCACTTCACATTTGAAACTGTATCAAATGCCCTTTTTGAAAAACGAAAAATTTCAGTAAGCATTCCTATTTAGAAAAATTCATAAAAATAACAGCTAATGTGCTGGCAGGTGCACAGAGTTAGCTAGCATGTTAGCTTAGCACACCATCAATACACGACAATTTATGTGATTAAAACCATGTTTGTGCTCCAAACTTACTTTATAACGCAAGTCGAGTGTTTTAAATAACCTTCTGTGATCTGATTTGGCTTCAGATGAAAAAATAAGACAGAAAATATATTAATTTATAGTATTCTGCAATGATAAACTCTATATCGATTAGCATTACATTATAAATATAATCTATTATTATGAAAATACCTGATATGGCTCGAAGAACACAGGTAAATCGAATATCATTGCAATCATGTTTATTGTCTTCAAAACATCTTTATCTGCATGTTACAGCGATCTCTGGAAGCTTTGTTTGTGTCAGGGACTTCCTGGAATGTCACATGGTTATGCCACTTCTTCGTGTGTTCCATATATGGACTATTACTGTGCATAGAGCGCTCTCAGGCGGCCAGTATGAATTGAAAACACAGTACATCAGAGTATCCAGCGCTCATGATTACATCGACGCATTTGGGTATAAATTCAATAAATATTATTCCTGTCTATAGATATCTGATGTAAACCTATGAGAATATATCAATATTTCTCCAAATCTGCACATGTTTGAGCTAAAAGCCCTGAGGGACGTTGTTTTGTCAAGCTCTGTCATGACGATCGCACAGGAGTTTTTTTCTGAATGGAAGCGGCTGACGCTCATAATTCATATTAAAGGTAACGACTCATTTTTTAATTACATAACTCCTGACACAAATTAAGACATAACTGTCACTATAAGTTTATCAGAATACAATAGTGGTCAAATACTGAAACTTGAGTCTTATATCTTTTTAATGATGTATAGTTTGTCAAGGTAATAACATTAAATCTGATAGTAACTTTGAACTATTTAAAAAAAAAAACGCTTCAGTGCGCCCGCGCTCTGGTGAAGCTTAACAGGTTAAACTGTATCAAATGGCCTTTTTGAAAAAAGAAACATTTCAGTAAGCATTCTTATTTAGAAAAATTCATAAAAATAACAGCTAATGTGCTAGCAGGTGCACAGAGCAAGCTAACATGTTAGCTTAGCATCAATACACGACAATTTATGAGATTAAAAACGTGTTTGTGCTCCAAACTTACTTTATAGCGCAAGTCGAGTGTTTTAAATAACTTTCTGTGACCTGATTTGGCTTCAGATAAAAAAATCTGACAGAAAATATATTATTTTACAGTATTCTGCACAAATGATAGTCTATATATCGATTAGCATTACATTATAAATATAATCTATTATTATGAAAATACCTGACATGGCCCGAAGAACACAGGTAAATCAAATATCATTGCAATCATGTTTATTGTCTTCAAAACATCTTTATCTGCAGTTACAGCGATCTCTGTTAGCTTTGTAAAGTCAGGGACTTCCTGGAATGTCACATGGTTATGGCTCTTCTTCATGTGTTCCATTTATGGACTATTACTGTGCATAGAGCGCCGGCGCCCTCAGGCTGCCAGTATGGATTGAAAACACAGTACATCAGAGTATCCAGCGCTCATGATTACATCGACGCATTTGGGTATAAATTCAATAAATATTATTCCTGTCTATAGATATCTGATGTAAACCTATGAGAATATATCAATATTTCTCCAAATCTGCACATGTTTGAGCTAAAAGCCCTGAGGGACGTTATTTTGTCAAGCTCTGTCATGACGATCGCACAGGAGTTTTTTTCTGAATGGAAGCGGCTGACGCTCATAATTCATATTAAAGGTAACGACTCATTTTTTAATTACATAATTCCTGACACAAATTAAGACATAACTGTCACTATAAGTTTCTCAGAATACAATAGTGGTCAAATACTGAAACTTGGGTCTTATATCTTTTTAATGATGTATAGTTTGTCAAGGTAATAACATTAAATCTGATAGTAACTTTGAACTATTTAAAAAAAAAAAACGCTTCAGTGCGCCGTGTTGGAGTACCCCACATCCGGATCACTGGAATGGATGGGACTCGGGATGCTTCCTGCAACTGTGTTGGAGTACCCCACATCCGGATCACTGGAATGGATGGGACTCGGGATTGCTTTTCTGCAACTGTGTTGGAGTACCCCACATCCGGATCACTGGAATGGATGGGACTCGGGATTGCTTTTCTGCAACTGTGTTGGAGTACCCCACATCCGGATCACTGGAATGGATGGGACTCAGGATGCTTCCTGCAACTGTGTTGGAGTACCCAACTGTATCTTATTCCGAGGAGGAACTCTGGCGAGACCGGAGGAAATCATCAATGAGCGAGGGGTCCAGGATGTCCCGGGGGGAAACCCATGAAAGCCAACTGGTTTATCGTCTGGGCTTGAGCTGAAACTGGCCTCTTTTGGAGGCACGAACAATCCCTCAGGGACGCTGGAAAATGCTAAAGGGGAACGTCTTTCTTCTCTTTGAAGGGTTTTTAAACAAGTCATGCTGTAAAATGGCATCTAAGGTGACCCGGGACCCTCTGTCATGAAGTTTCTCAAGGAGATCCAGCAATTCTGTAAATGTTTTCAGAAGACAGTTGATTAGTCACGTTTGTCCTTATAGACACACTCTTAATAAACAGATTTTGAGAAATGTAGTTCATGTGAGGTCATGTTACCATGAAATACACAGCATTTCTTGCTGTTACTATTCTTTGGATGCCCATGAACATTTATTCATTGCTAAAATTCATTGTCAATCCCCTGCGTTTTACACTTTACACTAATCATTTTACTGAGCTCTATATGTTTTTCAAGCAATGTTATTTCCATTTCATTGCTGTTGTTGGTCTCACCTTTGGACAGATGGGACATTTGCCAAAACCAACGGGTTATTCTCGGGAGCAGCGCATCCAGCAGTTTGCGTATGTCGTCAGTCTCGGCCCACTCAGCGTACTTTCTGACCGCTGCGTTTAAAAGGGGTTCATCAGCTCCTGTAAGAATACATTTCCAGTTTTTAGTAAAGCAATAAGGTAAGCTAGTGCTGTGTCGTGAATAAGTCTGGGCTGTAGGGCATTGTTAGGCCCGAGGCGAAGCGGAGTTATTCACGATACAGCACTAGCCTCGAGTACCTTATTGCTTTTATAAAACAGTTACCACACGATACAATTATCAAAGCCGAAAAATATGTATCTATGCAACTTTCATGAAGTAAAACCACTAAAAGCCTTCCTTCCGCTGGAGAGAAGACGGCGATTTTGAAACGATTCAAACTTGTGAAAAGCAAGACGCAACTGACAAATGACTAGCATGTCAGGGCGCGGGAAAACCCCTTAACTGTTAAAGATGTTTCATTATGAATATAGGACTGGCCTGAAGGAAGATAAACTCGCTTATCTCTCACAATACTCTACTCTAGCTTCAACGAACAACATCAATGAGAACATATGTTTACGTTGCTAAGAGTGGTTGCTAGGGGTGACGTGCAGTGATGCACTGAACCGTTGGACGAAGCGGTCATAGCCGTGTTTTATCGTGAATAAAACACAGCTATTGACCAATCAGAATCAAGGACTAGAACTAGCCGTTTTATAATAAAACAAACACATCAACAGCGAGCGGTGTTGGAGAAGCCGACTCACGTCCTTCTGGGAGGAGCAGTGCGCCTCTGAAGTCCATCAGCTTGACTTGCAGGCTGTTCGAGTAGACGAGAACGTTCTTCAAGTGTGTGTCGTGATAAACGCCATGATCCATGCAGTGCTGCAGCGCAACAACGAGCTGCCGAATGATGCGCTTCACTGCGTATTTGGTCAGGCTGCCTCGGTTTCGCTCGACGTACTCATAAAAGGTCATGGCGTTTTGTGGATACTCCAGAACCAGGATGTCTTGATCTTCCATGACAAATATGTCATATAGTTGTATGATATGTGTGCTAGTTGGAGACTTCTGTAGCAGCACCATTGCAGCTGCGTCTCGACTCAAAGGTGTGGAATATCCCGGCTAAAGAAAAGAGAAGGTTAGTTGATTCCTAACTAATCTCTCATCTTGTGACTAAAGGCCCGGGAAACTTCATTTTCCATCTCGCGAGCCGTTCAAAGTAAACTCTTGGGCTGCCCTGACTACAGAGTAGTCATTCATTCAAGCCATTAGTCAATTAATCACATGTTTATATTCATTTAAATACTTAAATTGAATTCATTTGAGGTGCTAAACCACATTCTTTGGGCTTAAAGAGTTTATTAAAGATGAAAACAATGTTCTTTACAGTTGATGTTTCTAGGCTTTCAACTATATCTTATACTGTCTACATACAGGTTTATCAATTACCAAATTAGAATTTAATAAAACGGTTCTTGGAGAATTTCATGAAGAATAAATTAGTCAACTTACCATTTTCACCAGCTTCTCAGGCTGGCTCTTCTGAAAAAAGCTGATGATCACCTAAAAAATTAAGAAAATTGTTGTAATCTGGTCCATTTTTGTTTGTGTGCATGGTAATCTACAATCTTTACACTTCTGATCAGACCTGTATGTTTATGTCAGGACTTAAAGACTAAAGGCAGAAGGAAACAAGAGGGGAAAGTTTGAGCAACATACTCGTTTGCTGTCCGCTACTCGAAATCCCATATAATCACTGCGATCGCCTCTGGATTTCAGTTCCTTCACCACCTCATACTGAGATTCAAAGGATCCTGAAAAACACACGTTAGCATGTTAAAGTCCAGCACACACACACACACACACACACACACACACACACACACACACACACACACACACACACACACACACACACACACCTGAGGCCAGGAGTAGAGATTACACTATCAGCTGAAGAAGAGATGAATCAGAGTAATAATAATGAATACTCACTGCGTATCGACCTGTGTCTGGGCCTGTGTGTCGGCCTGGACTCCGGCGGACCTGTCGGTGTGTGTGTCGGCCTGGACTCCGGCGGACCTGTCGGTATGTGTGTCGGCCTGGACTCCGGCGGACCTGTCGGTGTGTGTGTCGGCCTGGACTCTGTGTGTGGACGCTCCTGCTCAGGCACAAAAGCACACACTTCGGTTTCGTTGGTGTGGAAGAGACGTTTCCCAGCCTTCCACGCTCTCGAGGCGCCAGCACACACTCTCGTCCACTTTGAGTGCTTTTCTGCAAACAACAATATTGATGAGAAACGTGTGTTTTACTAGCACAGATTACAGCTGAATGATTCACTAATTTTGCATTGAAGAACACTAGAACAATCACACACACGTTGCTAAAGCTGGAAGTCACATTATAATTGTCTCCTTCTGTTTATTTCTACATGCTCCTGAGACCCAGAGGAAAAAAGTTTTGTGAATTTAGTATTTCTATAAATCTATAAAACTATCTATAAACTACAGGATAGTCTGTGTCTGTCTGTTATTCGCATCTCTCTCGAACCGTTAGTCCGGTGGATTTCAGACTTGACGGGTGTCTTGCTACGGGCACGAGCAAGTGCAGTGCCGACTTTGTTTGGATTAGAAATGCAAACGATATCGGTAAATATATCGGTAAAAGAAGCACACATTGAAGTTGTGGTTTAAAAATAAACATGAAGTCAGCTACACTGTTTACTTCTGAATATTGTAGTTATTCAGAAGTAGTTAGTTGTCAGTAGTTAGTTATATATCTAGTTCAATTTTCCATATTTATTGTATGTCAGTATCAGTATTTGCTTTCAACCATGCACAAATAAAAATGTCACTGAACTTTTGCTGTGTAATTGTAACAATGAGCACTCAAACACACCAAACCAACACTAAAAACACACAAAAACTGATTTTGCACATACATCCTGTCAAATCGATTAATTGCGATTAAAAAATGATACAGTACACACACACACACACGTATAATATACAGTATATATAAATATAATATAGCATATACACAGACACTGTGTGTGTGTGTGTGTGTGGTGTGTGAATGAACCTGTGGTGTATTGCTGTGTGTGTGTGTGTGTGGTGTGTAAATGAATCTGTGGTGTATTGGTGTGTGTGTGTGTGTGTGTGTGTGTGTGTGTGTGTGTGTGTGTGTGTGTGTGTGAATGAACCTGTGGTGTATTGGTGTGTGTGTGTGTGTGTGTGTGTGTGCGTGTGTGTGTGTGTGTGTGTGTGTGAGAGAGAATGAACCTGTGGTGTATTGGTGAGTGAGTGTGTGTGTGTGTGAGTGTGTGAATGAACCTGTGGTGTTGTTCCCCAACGCGACTCTAGGGGAAGCGGGAGCTTCACACTCCTCTGTTGTGTTTCTCTCCTCAACAGCGCCGCCCCGCGGCTCCTCCAACACTTCACTGCAGATCTCCTCGTCCACTGGGGAGTGTGCAAACATCGTGTCCAGGCCCGCATTAATGCACGGGCTTACTGGGGCTGAAGCCCCAGGGCCTATGAAGACAAGGGGCCTATCATAAGCCAAAAAAAAAATCACATTGTTTTGTAATTTGTCGAATTTTCTGTCAATCACTTGATATTCATGTTTTTGCCTGCTGATTGATCCAATTTACAAGTGACCCACATGGGAAGCATGATATGACAGCCTATCAGAATGTAGAGAAACAGTTGCGTCATCTTCTCAAGTAGTTTATTCAAATTTATGCTAGTCACAGAGGCTGATAGCTATCAAAATGTTGAGGAAGAAAAAGTTTGAGAGTGGTGCTCATAAACGAAAAATATCGCGACAGAAAGAAAACAGTGAGAAGGAATTGTTAAAAAAGATTCCAAAGCTAACAGGATTTTTTAAACCTGCAAATGAAGGTGAGTCGAGCTCATTAAGCGGAGCACCGATCGATGAACAGTGGAGAGGACAAGCAAACAGGCGGGCAGTGTTAATTTCGTTAATTTGCGTAATTATTTTCGTCAACAACATTTTTTCACAGACGAAAACGAGACGATATG
This sequence comes from Tiaroga cobitis, assembly GCA_030578255.1. Lineage (NCBI taxonomy): Eukaryota > Metazoa > Chordata > Actinopteri > Cypriniformes > Leuciscidae > Tiaroga > Tiaroga cobitis. The sequence continues at coordinate 184,331 of JAROOI010000089.1, forward strand.
GTCCCGACCCAAAGCGTGCAGCCCTGCACATATAGACAGACAGCGCGCGAGGACTGAATTGAGCTCTCTTTCGCGTCTGAATGGACAAATACACACAACATTATGTCTAAATGTCCGTTTTAGAGAGTATTCACGTAAACACAGTCGGTTATGTCTTTACAGAACGTACAGTTGTGAGAATATTGGATGTGCATCAGTGTAATTGGATCTGCGCACTCGGTCTTAAAGTGACAGTGCGTAATAAACCTAATGCCGTCTGTACACTTACCAAAATAAAAAGAGAAAAGCATTCACTGCTCTTTAATAGCTTTAATATGGATTACTTATACTTAAATTATACAAATAAATATGTCTGCTTGAAAGAATAAAGAATGATGTATGTAAGTTAAAGACTGCATAATCATTAACCTGTTAAGCTGCAACCACACTTTTGAAAAATCCCCAGAAAGGGCACACACAAACTGAAACGGATACAGTTCATGAACCCGTTGTACTAAAAGCACAAGTATGATCTCATTTGAAAGCTAACACCTGGCAGTTTATTGTAAATGTAGAATTAATTATTGTCATGTTATGGAATTTTTCTATTATTGCTCTGATTTCAGTGATTCCTAATGATGGCCTCATCTGTTCTCACGAATGTAGTTTGATTGATAATTTACTGTGGTTGGGAGTCAGTGGAGGTAAGGAAAAGCACGTGGTCAAGGGGTCATCTTGAGTGCATTTGTACGTTATAGCCTAAAGGGTTAAGGGGGCATTTACCTCTCAGGGCCAGGGAGAAATAGGAAAAAACAAAAGTATATCTCTCCTGTGAAGGGAGGGCAGAAATAAGGCCTTGGAGGACACAAGATATAAAAAAGACAGACACTGCTTCTCCTTATCTCTCCTCACTGACTCACGAATGTGTGATCTCTCTTGCAAGAGAATAAATACTATTTAAACTATTAAATTGGACTCAGAGTGTCTCTTACTCAGTGATGATGTTGGTTGGGAAGGAAAAAGCCACAACAGTTTTGGTGTCAGAGTGGGGTTCCTTGGAAGTGCTTTCTGGACCTGAGAGCGGACGGTGTTTGGCCACCTGGACTAAGCAGGTCCAGCTCTACCTCGTAAGCTTGAGAGAGAGGGGCCGACCGCTATCGGGTCCGGGAGGGGCTTCACTGGAATCAAAAGAAAGCGAACCCGTGGCAACCAACATATCTCTGGTAAGAGACGTCTAAAATATTTTCTTTTGGGGAAAAGTATTTTGTTTCGGGTATGAAATGTGAGTGAACCATATTGGCTGAGGGCTGTTTCTGTGGTACGTAATCTGAGATTAATTGAGATCTATATATAGATCAAGAGGTTTCAAACAGATACGAGAGAAAATTATCTGAGATTAATTGAGGTCTGTAACAGATCAAGAGATTTCAAACAGATAGGTACCCTGAAAATTTGTTGTTCCACGACGGAGCAAATTGTTTTTAGGTACTGAGGCTAATTAGGGGGAACCAGAACAGTTTTTGGTAAACCTTAATTAGGAGGGCACTAATAGTGCAACCCGACCGATATGGGTTAAAAGAAAAAATCGGGTCTGTTGGGGACGCCTAACAGATCAGGAAAACGCGCGTTGAAGAGAAATCCACAGAGAACAGAGAAGCAGCCAATATGGGGAAGTCTAAAGGTAAGCATGCAAAATTTGATACACCGGTTTTCTATCAAATGAGAAAATTATGAGGGAAAATTTATGTTTTAGATATTGAAAAACTGAGAAAATACCATGATTTCCCCAGGGAGGGAACACTGAGCACAAATAGACTAAGAGTGTGCGAGAATCAGTGGAACAGAGCAGCGGGACAAAAGCTTGTTGTGGCTGCGTTCAACATGTGTGTAAAAAAATGTGGCCAGGAGAAATAATGTTTTTACTTCTTCTTCCAGTAAATGGATGCATGACATTAGATGTCTATAGAACTTAAATTTATATGATAAGGATTGAAGTAGCAAGCAGCAATAAGGCTGTCTGTGTGAAATAGAGGGAACTGTAAGTGAGAGACTTGATGGAAGAGGGAAGTGAAAAACAAAAGGTTGAGACACATGTGTGTGAGGATTGTGCAAACAATCATGTACTGGAGAGATAATGAAGGAACTGGCATGTAGGGAAAATAAAGGAGAGGATACAGAAGGAACTGGCATGTAGGGAAAGATTGAGAAGAAATATAGTAGAAAACATCTCAGGTTACGTATGTAACCCTGGTTCCCTGATAGGGAACGAGACGCTGCGTTTGAGACGCGGTGGGAACGCTCTGCGTGATTGCGTCATGAAGCACGTGTAAAATCAGTCCAATGGAAGCCCGATACGTCATAGGTGACGTCATAGACCAGGAAACTATAAAGCACCCTTGCAAACAGACCGCGCCAGCTTCTGAAAAGTCTGAAGCAAGTCGATCAGGGTGTGCAGGAAGTATGGCAGGCAAACGCAGCGTCTCGTTCCCTATCAGGGAACCAGGGTTACATACGTAACCTGAGACGTTCCCTTTCAAGGGAACTCGAGCTGCGTTTGAGACGCGGTGGGAACCCCATACCCACTACGCCATAGTGACAAATGCCCGTTCTGTGTGAAGTCCTTGCGCACACTAAGAAGCAAGCAACCTAGCCCCTGGAGTAGAGAGGTCAAGGTCATAAAACCTGACAAATGTATGCGGAGAGGACCATCCTGCCGCATTACAAATATCAGGAAGGGAAACCCCCGAAATTAAGGCCGTAGAGGCCGCCATACTCCTAGTAGAATGGGCCCGTACAGCCATAGGTGAAGGCTGACCGGCCGCTTCATAAGCTAGTGAAATAGCCTCGACTATCCACTTGCTCATAACCTGTTTAGATGCAGGGCACCCTCTTCTGAGTGACCCAAAACATACAAATAATTGCTCTGACTTACGCCACAGGGCAGCTCTGTGAACGTAGGCATCCAATGCCCGAACTGGACATAACAGGTTCAATTGTTCCTGATCTGGGGTATTAAAAGGTGGAGGATAAAAGGCCTGCAGCACTATTGGGCCCCCAACATTGAATGGGACCTTAGGAATATAACCCGGTCTAGGGTATAGAAATGCTTTCACCATACCAGGTGCAAATTCCAAACATGACGGAGCAACCGACAGGGCGTGCAAATCTCCAATTCTCTTGATAGATGAAATAGCAAGGAGAAATAACGCTTTCAAAGTGAGGAATTTTTCTGAAACCTCTTCAATGGGCTCGAACGGAGCCAGAGCCAGACCCTCAAGTACAATGGCTAAATCCCAAGCCGGTGCTCTGGAGTGCAGTGCAGGTCTCAACCTCAATGTACCACGGAGAAAACGAGTAATCAGAGGATCTCTCCCAATAGAAGTACCCCCCAGAGGGGTATGGTAGGCCGATATAGCCGCCACATAAACTTTCAAGGTGGAAGGAGATAATCCAGCAGAGAAACGGTCTTGCAGAAAATCGAGAACTGAACCAACAGGGCAGTTAACAGGATCTAACTGACGCTCACCACACCAGGTGGAGAATAATTTCCATTTCAGCGCATACAGTCTTTTCGTGGAAGGGGCTCTGGAATGGAGAATGGTCTCAACGACCTCAGTCGAGAGACCGGATTCCATGAGCCTGGCCCCCTCAGAGGCCAGGCCCACAGTTTCCACAACTCCGGTCGAGGGTGAAATATCGTGCCCTCTACCTGGGACAGCAGGTCCCTCCTGATTGGAATCTCCATGGGAGAGCCGCTCAGAAGAGACACCAAGTCCGAGAACCAAACTCGAGTCGACCAGTAAGGGGCTATTAGTAGCAGACGGGCCCCTTCCCGGCGAACCCTCTCCAGAACCCCCGGGAGCAACGATATCGGGGGGAAAGCATACAGGTACAGCCTCGGCCAAACCTGCACCATCGCATCCAGTCCGAGAGGAGCTGGGTGCGTGAGAGAGAACCACATGGGACAATGGGTTGTATCTGAGGATGCGAAAAGGTCTATCTGAGCACGACCAAATTTCTCCCAAAGGAGCTCCACCACCTCGGGGTGAAGTCTCCACTCCCCGGGCCTCAGCCCCTGCCTTGACAGTATATCTGCTCCCACATTCTGACGCCCCGGAATGTAAACTGCTCTGAGAGATAGCAACTTTCCCTGGGCCCATAGGAGGATCTGATGGGCCTGCTTGCAAAGGTGACGTGACCTCAAACCCCCCTGATGGTTGATATATGATACCACCGACGTGTTGTCCGTACGGACCAACACATGATGGCCTCTCAGGTCTGGCAGGAAATATTTGAGAGCTCAAAATACCGCCATCATCTCCAAGCGATTTATGTGCCATGACAGATGATGGTCCTGCCAAAGACCTTGCGCCGAGCGGCCACTCATGACCGCCCCCCATCCCGTGAGGGAAGCATCCATCGAAAGCGTGACGCGTCGACAAGAAGCCCCCAGCACTGGGCCCTGGGCGAGGAACCAAGGTTTCTTCCACATGACCAAGGCACGAAGGCATAGCCGCGTGACCTTGATCTTGCGGAACGGATTTCCCCTCGGAGAAAACCCCTTGGTTCTGAGCCACCACTGCAGGGGTCTCATGTACAGCAGGCCAAAAGTAATCACGTTGGACGCTGCTGCCATGAGCCCCAACAGTCTCTGAAACTGTTTCACAGTGAGTGACTGGCCTAGTTTTACATTTTTTACGGCTGTGAGAATCGCAGAAATCCGAGCAGGAGATAGACGTGCCTGCATTGTGGTCGAATCCCAAATTACACCTAAAAAAGTGGTCCTCTGAGCAGGGAGGAGAACACTCTTCTTGATGTTGAGCCGCAACCCCAACTCCTTTATGTGAGACAGAACGACATCTCGATGCCGAACTGCCAACTGCCCTGACTGAGCTAAAATCAACCAATCGTCGATATAATTTAATACGCGAATGCCCTGGAGTCTCAAAGGAGCCAGAGCTGCATCCACGCATTTTGTAAAGATGCGGGGTGATAAACCTAGGCCAAACGGTTGAATCCGATACTGGTAAATTTTGTTTCGGAGCTTGTGCTCTTGATAAAGCCACCTGGACTCCCTCCACATTTTTATCAAAAAAGTCCCATACTTCCCCTGGTAACTGCTGGGGCCGGGGCACCCAGCCCGATCTTTCACAAAAAGGCTGAATTTGAACATCTTCCTCTTCCCTCGGGCCAAAAAATACTGCTCTCTGTACTTTAGCATGAAAATGACCTAGGTCCGCCAGAAAAGACCCCCTATCCCCCTTCTTCCTTAGATGGGAAGGGATAAAAGATAAACCCCTATCCAATAGGTGAACTTGTGCTGATGTCAAGTTAAAACTCTGAGACAAATTGATTACCGAACTCCCTTTATTTGGAATTTTACTTTGCCTCTCCTCAAATTTAGACTCTGGGCCCTGGCGGAACGACCCCTTCACAAGTTTAAATGGCGCTGCCAGTGGCGTAGCATTGCTTGCGCCGTCGCTGCCGTCCAATGTATTTTATCCTCCCCCACTCTGAAGTCTTTCTCCGGGAGGGGAGGTATACTGCACCCCAGATCCAAGATAACCTTGTTTAAGGCTCTTAAATTGGATTTTGTCTCCTCCGGCAGGGCTTGATCGTAATTAATTAAGGGGACATAAATCCTTGCCTCCGGAAAGGTCCCCTTAGCTGCTTCCAACATCCTCCCCATAATTCTCCCCAGAGCTGTTATGTTCTTGTTTCCTCGATCATTCAAACCGAAGGACAGGATCAATTGCTCCGTTACTTCGGTCATTTTGGTCCTATGCTTCAAGATCGTATATCCATCAGCAATCGAGGCCCCCGGGAAGCTATGGATCTCCAGATCCCATGCCTCCGTTCTGGGTAACCGGCTCAAATTAGAGTCCCCCACCCAGAGAATCGGGTTAACCGGGGCCAGAGCCCATTCCTTGGCACTCGCCCTGCCCTCATGGCGAACATGAAGGCTCCACCGAGAAGCTTCCTCCTGTCTCAGTTCTGGGGATTTCTTTTTGTCCCCTTGAGGGACTGGCTCCTCATCCCTGAATAACTCCTCCAAGATCCCCTCCTCAATCTCAATTACTTGAGGATCCTGTTTTTCTCCCTGGTGTTGGACCGGAGTCAAGGCCGGCAGGGTCACCCCTGCCTTGCTCATATAGGGCCCTATCCGCTTCCTTGCTTTTGGCATCCTTGACCGCTCCAAGGCTTCCTTTCCAGCTCTTTGGGCCCTTGCCCCCACAGGTTGGTCCACCTCCATTGGGACCACAACAATTTCCTCCGCTTCCTCTCGTTCTTGTTGTTTCTCTTCCTGCCCTGACTGATCTTGTAGCGGCCCAGATCCCGCTCCAGGGTCCCTACCAGACGGTCCTCCCGCCGCCTGTTCAGCTCCTCGGAAAATGAGGACCTTCACCAGCTTTTCCGCTCGTTGGACTGTGTCCTCCCTCAACCCCCTATATCTCCTCCGGGTCCACCTAATTGCGACTTGCCAGGCCTCTCTCCAATCTGCCTTCTGGCTGCTTGCCACCTCCCTACTTGCCCGCCTTAGGGCCCCCTGATAGTGTTCCTCCAGGATCCCTAGGCCGTTCCTCAACCATAAATTAGTGTTGTCCTGGAGTCTACACTCAGTTGTTACTGACTGGAAGGCCGGCTGTACCTTTTTCGCCTGAGTTGCCAAACGCGCCAATCTTCCAGGCGGGCCCTCCTGGCCTCTTTCCACCTCTGCATTGTAGTGGCATAACTTCAGGAAGGAGTGTAGTGCACGTACTGCACTTCTGAATTCTGGGTCCCCCTCCTTCCTGACTCCTTCCCCTTGCCCTTGTCTCCTTCCCTCATTTCCTGTTCCTTGTCTGTTCTCCACCTTCTTTCTCTGTCCTCCGTCCCCATACCTCCGTCTCCATGTAGCTCTATTCCCCACATTTCTTCTCCCTTCTGTTTCAGAAACCCCCCTTCCTCCTGCAATCGGTCTCCACCGTTCTTCCCTCCTTCTCCGTCTTCTTTCATCCACCTCCCTTCTTGCCTCTTCCCTTCTCCCCCGCCTCTCTCTTTCTTCACTCCAGTATCTCCTTGTTCCTCCTCCGATCCATCCCCTTCCTCCATCTCCCCGTCTTCTCGTCTCCTCCCTTCTTTCACTCCTCCTTTCCTCCTGGTATGTTCTGCCACGTATGTCTCTCCCCTCTGAATATCTCCTTCTCTCACTCGTCTCACTCCTCCTCCTTTCTCCATCCCGATGACTCCTTTCCGCTTCTCTTTCCCTCCTCTCCCTCCTTTCCTCCTGGTATGTTCTGCCACGTATGTCTCTCCTTCTCTCACTCGTCTCACTCCTCCTCCTTTCTCCATCCCGATGACTCCTTTCCGCTTCTCTTTCCCTCCTCTCCCTCTTTTCCTCCTGATATTGTCTTTTATCCATTTCTGCTTTGATTTTTTCTCCTAAGAGAAAGGAGAAGGAATGTGTATAATTACACATCGATTCTTTCACTTTTACAACATATCCCTAACTGGGTCCAAACACCCTCGTCCCTGATATCCATCTACTGGATACACCCCGGTAAGTCATGTCCGATGGCTCTGGCTAGGTTAGGTTTTTTGAGGATATTACAACAGCCCTTCCCCCTCCTGGTTTTTCAAAAGGGTTCCGGGACTGAGGAAATGCACTGGCCGACGCTTGTCTGACTACCTCGTCGGGTTACAGCTTCGGGACTATAATGGGAAAAAACTGTCTCCCCTGTGGGTATCGAATCACCGTGCTTTTGTGATTCCACTTATTTAATTGAGTATGGACCCCATTACACTTGGACAAGGGCCCTACTCAATTCAGAGGGTTAAGCTTAAATCCTAATGGATAAAGCAAAAAACCAACCAGCCTACTGACTAGATATACAGACCTAAACATCTCCCCTGATTAAATTAAGGCCTCGAATTGATTCCTTCATAGTAAGCGTAGATTTAATGTATAGAACTTTGCCATGGTGCTTAAACCAACAAGGTTTGTATTCCATAGTGTTACTATGGGTAGGTTTAGAGTACGAGTAGATTAAAGCATAGAACTCATTTCGTCCTAGTGTTTAAACCAACAAGGTTTATATTCCATAGTGTTACTATGGGTAAGTTTAGAGTAAGAGTAGATTAACCTGTTAAGCTTCAACCCCACTTTTGAAAAATCCCCAGAAATGGCATACCCAAACTGAAACAGATACAGTTCATGAACCCTTTGTACTAAAAGCACAAGTAAGATCTCATTTGAAAGCTGACACCTGGCAGTTTATTGTAAATGTGGAATTAATTAGTGATACTGAAAAAAAAATTATGAAAAATGTCTTCAAAGTTTTGTAAAGTTATTAGAAATGTATTTTTATGAAACATCTTCATGAAAATAAAATTGAAGTTGGCATTGTATCAATCTAGAAATGCACTGCAGCTAAAGCCACATGTCTGACCATGTTATATTTAAAATTTGAAGAAGAGAAGTTTAAAACTCTGCATTTAGTTAAATGTTTTTCAAGATCATGTCATATGAATTTATTTTGATTAGACTCTAAAATGCAAACTGGTGTTTATTGTCATCTTCTAGCATCTATTTAGACTATTTTCTCTATTGTTTTGTGGTGCAAACGAGCCCCATTCAGTGTCAGTCTCCCCTGTACACATTCACACCTCTCCAGCCTGGTTATGGGTCTAAATATGCTTTTCTTTTGTCTGCATTATAATCACTAACGACTGGCTATTCACACTGTTTCAATCCCTTTTTCTTTTATCAAAGTTCTCACTTCACATTTGAAACTGTATCAAATGCCCTTTTTGAAAAACGAAAAATTTCAGTAAGCATTCCTATTTAGAAAAATTCATAAAAATAACAGCTAATGTGCTGGCAGGTGCACAGAGTTAGCTAGCATGTTAGCTTAGCACACCATCAATACACGACAATTTATGTGATTAAAACCATGTTTGTGCTCCAAACTTACTTCATAACGCAAGTCGAGTGTTTTAAATAACCTTCTGTGATCTGATTTGGCTTCAGATGAAAAAATAAGACAGAAAATATATTAATTTATAGTATTCTGCAATGATAAACTCTATATCGATTAGCATTACATTATAAATATAATCTATTATTATGAAAATACCTGATATGGCTCGAAGAACACAGGTAAATCGAATATCATTGCAATCATGTTTATTGTCTTCAAAACATCTTTATCTGCATGTTACAGCGATCTCTGGAAGCATTGTTTGTGTCAGGGACTTCCTGGAATGTCACATGGTTATGCCACTTCTTCGTGTGTTCCATATATGGACTATTACTGTGCATAGAGCGCTCTCAGGCGGCCAGTATGAATTGAAAACACAGTACATCAGAGTATCCAGCGCTCATGATTACATCGACGCATTTGGGTATAAATTCAATAAATATTATTCCTGTCCATAGATATCTGATGTAAACCTATGAGAATATATCAATATTTCTCCAAATCTGCACATGTTTGAGCTAAAAGCCCTGAGGGACGTTGTTTTGTCAAGCTCTGTCATGACGATCGCACAGGAGTTTTTTTCTGAATGGAAGCGGCTGACGCTCATAATTCATATTAAAGGTAACGACTCATTTTTTAATTACATAACTCCTGACACAAATTAAGACATAACTGTCACTATAAGTTTATCAGAATACAATAGTGGTCAAATACTGAAACTTGAGTCTTATATCTTTTTAATGATGTATAGTTTGTCAAGGTAATAACATTAAATCTGATAGTAACTTTGAACTATTTAAAAAAAAAAAACGCTTCAGTGCGCCCGCGCTCTGGTGAAGCTTAACAGGTTAAGGCATAGAATTCATTTATCCATAGTCTACTAATGAATCGCCACTAAGTAGAAGAAACCATGGGCCTACTATGGTTAGGCTATCACTGGTACAAACTTTAGCCAACCAAGACCCATTTTCAAAAGAAGAAAACCGTTCCTCAAAACATTATTTCTTAGACAAAAACACCTCTTCCCCATTTCCGAAATTTCTTAGAAAAAATCGTTTTTATCGATTTAACCAAAAAATCCGAACTCCACAGGCCTATTATGGGTGACCGAAACCGAACTCCACAGGGCTATTATGGGTAGGAGAAGGAACTGGTGTGAGCTCCAGTCTCCATCGATTTAACCGAAACCGAACTTCACAGAGCTACTATGGGTAGGATTAGGAAAAGAAATCGGTGTGAGCTCCAGTCTCCATCGATTTAACCGAAACCGAACTCCACAAGGCTACTATGGGTAGGATTGGGAAAAGAGCTGGTGTAAGCTTTAGTCTCCTACTATGGGTAGGATTAGAAAAAGAAAAAGAAATCGGTGTGAGCTCCAGTCCCCATCGATTTAACCGAAACCGAACTTCACAGAGCTACTATGGGTAGGATTAGGAAAAGAAATCGGTGTGAGCTCCCGTCTCCATCAATTTAACCGAAACCGAACTCCACAGGGCTACTATGGGTAGGGTTAGGAATAGAGCGGGTGTAAGCCTCAGTCTCCTACTATGGGTAGGATTAGGAATAGAGCGGGTGTAAGCCTCAGTCTCCTACTATGGGTAGGATTAGGAATAGAGCGGGTGTAAGCCTCAGTCTCCTACTATGGTAGGATTAGGAAAAGAGCTGGTGTAAGCCTCAGTCTTCTACTATGGGTAGGATTAGGAAAAGAGCTGGTGTAAGCTTCCGTCTCCTACTATGGGTAGGATTAGGAAAAGAGCTTGGTGTAAGCTTCAGTCTCCTACTATGGGTAGGATTAGGAAAAGAAATCGGTGTGAGCTCCCATTGATTTCACCAAAACCAAACTCCAGAAGGCTACTATGGGTAGAATTAGGGAGGAAATCTAACTCCACTCGGTGTGCTCATAATACTTTTTTCTATATAAAGGGGCTCAGATTGAGAAGTAATTCTGGAATCATTTTTTCCAAGAACCTTCCCCCATCATCATATCATGCCGCCTTTTTTTTCCTTCCACTTCTTCAAATTCTATCTGATTTTAAGCAAAAAAGATGAAGATGAACCAGAAGATGCCGACCTGCTTAGGACCGACACCCCCCTAAGGGTCTGCTTAGACCCGTGTTCATCCTCCTCACCCGGTCCCACCCCGACCCAATGAGTCGGAGAGGAACCGGAGAGGATGTTTTGTGACTCCGTTGATCCGACCACCTCCGTTCTTCCCTAGATTCCTTTATTCTCCAATGAGTCGCCTCCAAGTTATGTTACCGAGATCTCTCTTCTCTCATTCAGACCATTTGGGAACCAGGCTCTTAATTTTTCAATCCAAATGTATTCCTTGCACAATCTCTGTCTTAAAGTCCACTTCGGGTTATGTTCCAAGCCTCTTATTCTCAACTTCTGTAAGCCATGTTGTCCAAAATGCTGAATCAGTGCCCGTCTGCTGTTGTCCAACTTCCCCTTCCTGATCACATATCTGTGCTGATATAGACGAGTCTTGATGGAGTTCTTTGTCTGACCCACGTAATGCTTACCACATCGGCTGCACTGAATCGCGTAAATACAGTTCTTCGTTTTCAAAGGAATTCTAGGAAGAAAGAACGCCCTTGATTGCCCCCTAGCTTTAATGACCCGAGGTCTATTTATTGCTGGTGGCTTCCCACCTTTTTCCTTAGGAAGCCGACTATGAACCAGTAAATCCCGTAAATTTGTGTTTCTCTTGTAGGCTGCAAGAAGAGCAATATGCTGTCCTTCTGCGGTCTCTGCCAATGTCTCCTCAAAATTGCCCCTGATCTCCCTATTCAGTCTAGCCGCCTCTGGGGTATATGAAAAAATGGCCGGAACTAAAACCTTGCCCACTCCTGAAGGTCCAGGCTCCGGGTTCGCATGTAACCGGCAATGTTCTTTATAAATCCCTCTAAGCCGCGATCTAGAATAACCCCTCGTCCGAAGCGCACAAAACAATGTGCGTTTGGCTTCCTGAAAATCATCCTCCCTTGAACAAATTCTCCTAAATCTGAGAAGCTGAGATAACACTATACCCCTGAATGTATGTCTGGGATGATAACTGTGATGGTGTAACAGGGCATGAGTATCCGTCTCCTTGAAAAACATCTTGAAATCCAACTGTCCTGTAGAAACAAAATCCGGCCCCTTATACACTGTTGTATCCAAGAACTCGATCGCCTGTTCTTTAACCACCGCTTGTACCTTAATCGAGGCATGATGCGCATTTAGAATCCCTAAAAAAACTTCAAAGTCCGGCTGACTATGATTCCATAATCCCCAGACATCATCCAAAAACCGAAAGTATGCTAAGGGAACCTTTTCACACTTGGGAAAAACCGTTTCTTCCCATTGGGCCATGTATATATTTGCATATGCTGGTGCAAACCTTTTTCCCATGGCTGTCCCTTTGATCTGTAGGTACCATTCCCCCTCGAACTCAAAATCATTACAGGTCAAACTTAACTCCAAGAGTTCCAAAATTGCTTCATCTGGTCTAGAGATGTCCGGGTATCGGATAAAACAGTCTCGCACTGCCTTCAACCCTAAAGGCGTCTCAATGTTAGTGTAGAGACTCTCCACATCCAATGAAAAGAAAATTACCCCTGAGGGTACTCTCAAACCTTTTACCTTATCCAAAAAGTCATAGGTGTCCCTGATATAACTAGAATGTCTAGTAGATAGGGGATTCAGATAAAAATCAATAAATTCCGCAATCCTATGACTTTCACTTGCGCAATCAGAGACTATTGGACGACCCGGAGGCATGAAGGAATTAGGCCATTTCTCCTTAGGCTTGTGAACTTTCGGCAATAGATAGAATCGCCTAGGCCTAGGCGTCTTTTCCCCCAGTAGATAACTGGTCTGCCGTTTGCAAATAAAGCCTTCTCCAAAGTCTCCACTATCCCCTCAATACGAGGCACTGATTCCATCCAAATGGGGGCCGCTAATTTGGAATAGAAAGAACTGTCGGTCAACTGTCTCTGTCCTTCCTGCACATAGCCTGTCCTATCCATAATAACAACTGTACTTCCTTTGTCCGCTGGTTTAATAACTATATCCCGCCTAGAGATTAATTCACCTAGAGCTTCGATCTCATCCCCGGGTAAATTTTGTTTCGGAGCTTGTGCTCTTGATAAAGCCACCTGGACTCCCTCCACATTTTTATCAAAAAAGTCCCATACTTCCCCTGGTAACTGCTGGGGCCGGGGCACCCAGCCCGATCTTTCACAAAAAGGCTGAATTTGAACATCTTCCTCTTCCCTCGGGCCAAAAAATACTGCTCTCTGTACTTTAGCATGAAAATGACCTAGGTCCGCCAGAAAAGACCCCCTATCCCCCTTCTTCCTTAGATGGGAAGGGATAAAAGATAAACCCCTATCCAATAGGTGAACTTGTGCTGATGTCAAGTTAAAACTCTGAGACAAATTGATTACCGAACTCCCTTTATTTGGAATTTTACTTTGCCTCTCCTCAAATTTAGACTCTGGGCCCTGGCGGAACGACCCCTTCACAAGTTTAAATGGCGCTGCCAGTGGCGTAGCATTGCTTGCGCCGTCGCTGCCGTCCAATGTATTTTATCCTCCCCCACTCTGAAGTCTTTCTCCGGGAGGGGAGGTATACTGCACCCCAGATCCAAGATAACCTTGTTTAAGGCTCTTAAATTGGATTTTGTCTCCTCCGGCAGGGCTTGATCGTAATTAATTAAGGGGACATAAATCCTTGCCTCCGGAAAGGTCCCCTTAGCTGCTTCCAACATCCTCCCCATAATTCTCCCCAGAGCTGTTATGTTCTTGTTTCCTCGATCATTCAAACCGAAGGACAGGATCAATTGCTCCGTTACTTCGGTCATTTTGGTCCTATGCTTCAAGATCGTATATCCATCAGCAATCGAGGCCCCCGGGAAGCTATGGATCTCCAGATCCCATGCCTCCGTTCTGGGTAACCGGCTCAAATTAGAGTCCCCCACCCAGAGAATCGGGTTAACCGGGGCCAGAGCCCATTCCTTGGCACTCGCCCTGCCCTCATGGCGAACATGAAGGCTCCACCGAGAAGCTTCCTCCTGTCTCAGTTCTGGGGATTTCTTTTTGTCCCCTTGAGGGACTGGCTCCTCATCCCTGAATAACTCCTCCAAGATCCCCTCCTCAATCTCAATTACTTGAGGATCCTGTTTTTCTCCCTGGTGTTGGACCGGAGTCAAGGCCGGCAGGGTCACCCCTGCCTTGCTCATATAGGGCCCTATCCGCTTCCTTGCTTTTGGCATCCTTGACCGCTCCAAGGCTTCCTTTCCAGCTCTTTGGGCCCTTGCCCCCACAGTTTGGTCCACCTCCATTGGGACCACAACAATTTCCTCCGCTTCCTCTCGTTCTTGTTGTTTCTCTTCCTGCCCTGACTGATCTTGTAGCGGCCCAGATCCCGCTCCAGGGTCCCTACCAGACGGTCCTCCCGCCGCCTGTTCAGCTCCTCGGAAAATGAGGACCTTCACCAGCTTTTCCGCTCGTTGGACTGTGTCCTCCCTCAACCCCCTATATCTCCTCCGGGTCCACCTAATTGCGACTTGCCAGGCCTCTCTCCAATCTGCCTTCTGGCTGCTTGCCACCTCCCTACTTGCCCGCCTTAGGGCCCCCTGATAGTGTTCCTCCAGGATCCCTAGGCCGTTCCTCAACCATAAATTAGTGTTGTCCTGGAGTCTACACTCAGTTGTTACTGACTGGAAGGCCGGCTGTACCTTTTTCGCCTGAGTTGCCAAACGCGCCAATCTTCCAGGCGGGCCCTCCTGGCCTCTTTCCACCTCTGCATTGTAGTGGCATAACTTCAGGAAGGAGTGTAGTGCACGTACTGCACTTCTGAATTCTGGGTCCCCCTCCTTCCTGACTCCTTCCCCTTGCCCTTGTCTCCTTCCCTCATTTCCTGTTCCTTGTCTGTTCTCCACCTTCTTTCTCTGTCCTCCGTCCCCATACCTCCGTCTCCATGTAGCTCTATTCCCCACATTTCTTCTCCCTTCTGTTTCAGAAACCCCCCTTCCTCCTGCAATCGGTCTCCACCGTTCTTCCCTCCTTCTCCGTCTTCTTTCATCCACCTCCCTTCTTGCCTCTTCCCTTCTCCCCCGCCTCTCTCTTTCTTCACTCCAGTATCTCCTTGTTCCTCCTCCGATCCATCCCCTTCCTCCATCTCCCCGTCTTCTCGTCTCCTCCCTTCTTTCACTCCTCCTTTCCTCCTGGTATGTTCTGCCACGTATGTCTCTCCCCTCTGAATATCTCCTTCTCTCACTCGTCTCACTCCTCCTCCTTTCTCCATCCCGATGACTCCTTTCCGCTTCTCTTTCCCTCCTCTCCCTCCTTTCCTCCTGGTATGTTCTGCCACGTATGTCTCTCCTTCTCTCACTCGTCTCACTCCTCCTCCTTTCTCCATCCCGATGACTCCTTTCCGCTTCTCTTTCCCTCCTCTCCCTCTTTTCCTCCTGATATTGTCTTTTATCCATTTCTGCTTTGATTTTTTCTCCTAAGAGAAAGGAGAAGGAATGTGTATAATTACACATCGATTCTTTCACTTTTACAACATATCCCTAACTGGGTCCAAACACCCTCGTCCCTGATATCCATCTACTGGATACACCCCGGTAAGTCATGTCCGATGGCTCTGGCTAGGTTAGGTTTTTTGAGGATATTACAACAGCCCTTCCCCCTCCTGGTTTTTCAAAAGGGTTCCGGGACTGAGGAAATGCACTGGCCGACGCTTGTCTGACTACCTCGTCGGGTTACAGCTTCGGGACTATAATGGGAAAAAACTGTCTCCCCTGTGGGTATCGAATCACCGTGCTTTTGTGATTCCACTTATTTAATTGAGTATGGACCCCATTACACTTGGACAAGGGCCCTACTCAATTCAGAGGGTTAAGCTTAAATCCTAATGGATAAAGCAAAAAACCAACCAGCCTACTGACTAGATATACAGACCTAAACATCTCCCCTGATTAAATTAAGGCCTCGAATTGATTCCTTCATAGTAAGCGTAGATTTAATGTATAGAACTTTGCCATGGTGCTTAAACCAACAAGGTTTGTATTCCATAGTGTTACTATGGGTAGGTTTAGAGTACGAGTAGATTAAAGCATAGAACTCATTTCGTCCTAGTGTTTAAACCAACAAGGTTTATATTCCATAGTGTTACTATGGGTAAGTTTAGAGTAAGAGTAGATTAACCTGTTAAGCTTCAACCCCACTTTTGAAAAATCCCCAGAAATGGCATACCCAAACTGAAACAGATACAGTTCATGAACCCTTTGTACTAAAAGCACAAGTAAGATCTCATTTGAAAGCTGACACCTGGCAGTTTATTGTAAATGTGGAATTAATTAGTGATACTGAAAAAAAAATTATGAAAAATGTCTTCAAAGTTTTGTAAAGTTATTAGAAATGTATTTTTATGAAACATCTTCATGAAAATAAAATTGAAGTTGGCATTGTATCAATCTAGAAATGCACTGCAGCTAAAGCCACATGTCTGACCATGTTATATTTAAAATTTGAAGAAGAGAAGTTTAAAACTCTGCATTTAGTTAAATGTTTTTCAAGATCATGTCATATGAATTTATTTTGATTAGACTCTAAAATGCAAACTGGTGTTTATTGTCATCTTCTAGCATCTATTTAGACTATTTTCTCTATTGTTTTGTGGTGCAAACGAGCCCCATTCAGTGTCAGTCTCCCCTGTACACATTCACACCTCTCCAGCCTGGTTATGGGTCTAAATATGCTTTTCTTTTGTCTGCATTATAATCACTAACGACTGGCTATTCACACTGTTTCAATCCCTTTTTCTTTTATCAAAGTTCTCACTTCACATTTGAAACTGTATCAAATGCCCTTTTTGAAAAACGAAAAATTTCAGTAAGCATTCCTATTTAGAAAAATTCATAAAAATAACAGCTAATGTGCTGGCAGGTGCACAGAGTTAGCTAGCATGTTAGCTTAGCACACCATCAATACACGACAATTTATGTGATTAAAACCATGTTTGTGCTCCAAACTTACTTCATAACGCAAGTCGAGTGTTTTAAATAACCTTCTGTGATCTGATTTGGCTTCAGATGAAAAAATAAGACAGAAAATATATTAATTTATAGTATTCTGCAATGATAAACTCTATATCGATTAGCATTACATTATAAATATAATCTATTATTATGAAAATACCTGATATGGCTCGAAGAACACAGGTAAATCGAATATCATTGCAATCATGTTTATTGTCTTCAAAACATCTTTATCTGCATGTTACAGCGATCTCTGAAAGCATTGTTTGTGTCAGGGACTTCCTGGAATGTCACATGGTTATGCCACTTCTTCGTGTGTTCCATATATGGACTATTACTGTGCATAGAGCGCTCTCAGGCGGCCAGTATGAATTGAAAACACAGTACATCAGAGTATCCAGCGCTCATGATTACATCGACGCATTTGGGTATAAATTCAATAAATATTATTCCTGTCTATAGATATCTGATGTAAACCTATGAGAATATATCAATATTCCTCCAAATCTGCACATGTTTGAGCTAAAAGCCCTGAGGGACGTTGTTTTGTCAAGCTCTGTCATGACGATCGCACAGGAGTTTTTTTCTGAATGGAAGCGGCTGACGCTCATAATTCATATTAAAGGTAACGACTCATTTTTTAATTACATAACTCCTGACACAAATTAAGACATAACTGTCACTATAAGTTTATCAGAATACAATAGTGGTCAAATACTGAAACTTGAGTCTTATATCTTTTTAATGATGTATAGTTTGTCAAGGTAATAACATTAAATCTGATAGTAACTTTGAACTATTTAAAAAAAAAAACGCTTCAGTGCGCCCGCGCTCTGGTGAAGCTTAACAGGTTAAGGCATAGAATTCATTTATCCATAGTCTACTAATGAATCGCCACTAAGTAGAAGAAACCATGGGCCTACTATGGTTAGGCTATCACTGGTACAAACTTTAGCCAACCAAGACCCATTTTCAAAAGAAGGAAACCGTTCCTCAAAACATTATTTCTTAGACAAAAACACCTCTTCCCCATTTCCGAAATTTCTTAGAAAAAATCGTTTTTATCGATTTAACCAAAAAACCCGAACTCCACAGGCCTATTATGGGTGACCGAAACCGAACTCCACAGGGCTATTATGGGTAGGAGAAGGAACTGGTGTGAGCTCCAGTCTCCATCGATTTAACCGAAACCGAACTTCACAGAGCTACTATGGGTAGGATTAGGAAAAGAAATCGGTGTGAGCTCCAGTCTCCATCGATTTAACCGAAACCGAACTCCACAAGGCTACTATGGGTAGGATTGGGAAAAGAGCTGGTGTAAGCTTCAGTCTCCTACTATGGGTAGGATTAGAAAAAGAAAAAGAAATCGGTGTGAGCTCCAGTCCCCATCGATTTAACCGAAACCGAACTTCACAGAGCTACTATGGGTAGGATTAGGAAAAGAAATCGGTGTGAGCTCCCGTCTCCATCAATTTAACCGAAACCGAACTCCACAGGGCTACTATGGGTAGGGTTAGGAATAGAGCGGGTGTAAGCCTCAGTCTCCTACTATGGGTAGGATTAGGAATAGAGCGGGTGTAAGCCTCAGTCTCCTACTATGGGTAGGATTAGGAATAGAGCGGGTGTAAGCCTCAGTCTCCTACTATGGGTAGGATTAGGAAAAGAGCTGGTGTAAGCCTCAGTCTTCTACTATGGGTAGGATTAGGAAAAGAGCTGGTGTAAGCTTCCGTCTCCTACTATGGGTAGGATTAGGAAAAGAGCTTGGTGTAAGCTTCAGTCTCCTACTATGGGTAGGATTAGGAAAAGAAATCGGTGTGAGCTCCCATTGATTTCACCAAAACCAAACTCCAGAAGGCTACTATGGGTAGAATTAGGGAGGAAATCTAACTCCACTCGGTGTGCTCATAATACTTTTTTCTATATAAAGGGGCTCAGATTGAGAAGTAATTCTGGAATCATTTTTTCCAAGAACCTTCCCCCATCATCATATCATGCCGCCTTTTTTTTCCTTCCACTTCTTCAAATTCTATCTGATTTTAAGCAAAAAAGATGAAGATGAACCAGAAGATGCCGACCTGCTTAGGACCGACACCCCCCTAAGGGTCTGCTTAGACCCGTGTTCATCCTCCTCACCCGGTCCCACCCCGACCCAATGAGTCGGAGAGGAACCGGAGAGGATGTTTTGTGACTCCGTTGATCCGACCACCTCCGTTCTTCCCTAGATTCCTTTATTCTCCAATGAGTCGCCTCCAAGTTATGTTACCGAGATCTCTCTTCTCTCATTCAGACCATTTGGGAACCAGGCTCTTAATTTTTCAATCCAAATGTATTCCTTGCACAATCTCTGTCTTAAAGTCCACTTCGGGTTATGTTCCAAGCCTCTTATTCTCAACTTCTGTAAGCCATGTTGTCCAAAATGCTGAATCAGTGCCCGTCTGCTGTTGTCCAACTTCCCCTTCCTGATCACATATCTGTGCTGATATAGACGAGTCTTGATGGAGTTCTTTGTCTGACCCACGTAATGCTTACCACATCGGCTGCACTGAATCGCGTAAATACAGTTCTTCGTTTTCAAAGGAATTCTAGGAAGAAAGAACGCCCTTGATTGCCCCCTAGCTTTAATGACCCGAGGTCTATTTATTGCTGGTGGCTTCCCACCTTTTTCCTTAGGAAGCCGACTATGAACCAGTAAATCCCGTAAATTTGTGTTTCTCTTGTAGGCTGCAAGAAGAGCAATATGCTGTCCTTCTGCGGTCTCTGCCAATGTCTCCTCAAAATTGCCCCTGATCTCCCTATTCAGTCTAGCCGCCTCTGGGGTATATGAAAAAATGGCCGGAACTAAAACCTTGCCCACTCCTGAAGGTCCAGGCTCCGGGTTCGCATGTAACCGGCAATGTTCTTTATAAATCCCTCTAAGCCGCGATCTAGAATAACCCCTCGTCCGAAGCGCACAAAACAATGTACGTTTGGCTTCCTGAAAATCATCCTCCCTTGAACAAATTCTCCTAAATCTGAGAAGCTGAGATAACACTATACCCCTGAATGTATGTCTGGGATGATAACTGTGATGGTGTAACAGGGCATGAGTATCCGTCTCCTTGAAAAACATCTTGAAATCCAACTGTCCTGTAGAAACAAAATCCGGCCCCTTATACACTGTTGTATCCAAGAACTCGATCGCCTGTTCTTTAACCACCGCTTGTACCTTAATCGAGGCATGATGCGCATTTAGAATCCCTAAAAAAACTTCAAAGTCCTGCTGACTATGACTCCATAATCCCCAGACATCATCCAAAAACCGAAAGTATGCTAAGGGAACCTTTTCACACTTGGGAAAAACCGTTTCTTCCCATTGGGCCATGTATATATTTGCATATGCTGGTGCAAACCTTTTTCCCATGGCTGTCCCTTTGATCTGTAGGTACCATTCCCCCTCGAACTCAAAATCATTACAGGTCAAACTTAACTCCAAGAGTTCCAAAATTGCTTCATCTGGTCTAGAGATGTCCGGGTATCGGATAAAACAGTCTCGCACTGCCTTCAACCCTAAAGGCGTCTCAATGTTAGTGTAGAGACTCTCCACATCCAATGAAAAGAAAATTACCCCTGAGGGTACTCTCAAACCTTTTACCTTATCCAAAAAGTCATAGGTGTCCCTGATATAACTAGAATGTCTAGTAGATAGGGGATTCAGATAAAAATCAATAAATTCCGCAATCCTATGACTTTCACTTGCGCAATCAGAGACTATTGGACGACCCGGAGGCATGAAGGAATTAGGCCATTTCTCCTTAGGCTTGTGAACTTTCGGCAATAGATAGAATCGCCTAGGCGTCTTTTCCCCCAGTAGATAACTGGTCTGCCGTTTGCAAATAAAGCCTTCTCCAAAGTCTCCACTATCCCCTCAATACGAGGCACTGATTCCATCCAAATGGGGGCCGCTAATTTGAAATAGAAAGAACTGTCGGTCAACTGTCTCTGTCCTTCCTGCACATAGCCTGTCCTATCCATAATAACAACTGTACTTCCTTTGTCCGCTGGTTTAATAACTATATCCCGCCTAGAGATTAATTCACCTAGAGCTTCGATCTCATCCCCGGGTAAATTTTGTTTCGGAGCTTGTGCTCTTGATAAAGCCACCTGGACTCCCTCCACATTTTTATCAAAAAAGTCCCATACTTCCCCTGGTAACTGCTGGGGCCGGGGCACCCAGCCCGATCTTTCACAAAAAGGCTGAATTTGAACATCTTCCTCTTCCCTCGGGCCAAAAAATACTGCTCTCTGTACTTTAGCATGAAAATGACCTAGGTCCGCCAGAAAAGACCCCCTATCCCCCTTCTTCCTTAGATGGGAAGGGATAAAAGATAAACCCCTATCCAATAGGTGAACTTGTGCTGATGTCAAGTTAAAACTCTGAGACAAATTGATTACCGAACTCCCTTTATTTGGAATTTTACTTTGCCTCTCCTCAAATTTAGACTCTGGGCCCTGGCGGAACGACCCCTTCACAAGTTTAAATGGCGCTGCCAGTGGCGTAGCATTGCTTGCGCCGTCGCTGCCGTCCAATGTATTTTATCCTCCCCCACTCTGAAGTCTTTCTCCGGGAGGGGAGGTATACTGCACCCCAGATCCAAGATAACCTTGTTTAAGGCTCTTAAATTGGATTTTGTCTCCTCCGGCAGGGCTTGATCGTAATTAATTAAGGGGACATAAATCCTTGCCTCCGGAAAGGTCCCCTTAGCTGCTTCCAACATCCTCCCCATAATTCTCCCCAGAGCTGTTATGTTCTTGTTTCCTCGATCATTCAAACCGAAGGACAGGATCAATTGCTCCGTTACTTCGGTCATTTTGGTCCTATGCTTCAAGATCGTATATCCATCAGCAATCGAGGCCCCCGGGAAGCTATGGATCTCCAGATCCCATGCCTCCGTTCTGGGTAACCGGCTCAAATTAGAGTCCCCCACCCAGAGAATCGGGTTAACCGGGGCCAGAGCCCATTCCTTGGCACTCGCCCTGCCCTCATGGCGAACATGAAGGCTCCACCGAGAAGCTTCCTCCTGTCTCAGTTCTGGGGATTTCTTTTTGTCCCCTTGAGGGACTGGCTCCTCATCCCTGAATAACTCCTCCAAGATCCCCTCCTCAATCTCAATTACTTGAGGATCCTGTTTTTCTCCCTGGTGTTGGACCGGAGTCAAGGCCGGCAGGGTCACCCCTGCCTTGCTCATATAGGGCCCTATCCGCTTCCTTGCTTTTGGCATCCTTGACCGCTCCAAGGCTTCCTTTCCAGCTCTTTGGGCCCTTGCCCCCACAGTTTGGTCCACCTCCATTGGGACCACAACAATTTCCTCCGCTTCCTCTCGTTCTTGTTGTTTCTCTTCCTGCCCTGACTGATCTTGTAGCGGCCCAGATCCCGCTCCAGGGTCCCTACCAGACGGTCCTCCCGCCGCCTGTTCAGCTCCTCGGAAAATGAGGACCTTCACCAGCTTTTCCGCTCGTTGGACTGTGTCCTCCCTCAACCCCCTATATCTCCTCCGGGTCCACCTAATTGCGACTTGCCAGGCCTCTCTCCAATCTGCCTTCTGGCTGCTTGCCACCTCCCTACTTGCCCGCCTTAGGGCCCCCTGATAGTGTTCCTCCAGGATCCCTAGGCCGTTCCTCAACCATAAATTAGTGTTGTCCTGGAGTCTACACTCAGTTGTTACTGACTGGAAGGCCGGCTGTACCTTTTTCGCCTGAGTTGCCAAACGCGCCAATCTTCCAGGCGGGCCCTCCTGGCCTCTTTCCACCTCTGCATTGTAGTGGCATAACTTCAGGAAGGAGTGTAGTGCACGTACTGCACTTCTGAATTCTGGGTCCCCCTCCTTCCTGACTCCTTCCCCTTGCCCTTGTCTCCTTCCCTCATTTCCTGTTCCTTGTCTGTTCTCCACCTTCTTTCTCTGTCCTCCGTCCCCATACCTCCGTCTCCATGTAGCTCTATTCCCCACATTTCTTCTCCCTTCTGTTTCAGAAACCCCCCTTCCTCCTGCAATCGGTCTCCACCGTTCTTCCCTCCTTCTCCGTCTTCTTTCATCCACCTCCCTTCTTGCCTCTTCCCTTCTCCCCCGCCTCTCTCTTTCTTCACTCCAGTATCTCCTTGTTCCTCCTCCGATCCATCCCCTTCCTCCATCTCCCCGTCTTCTCGTCTCCTCCCTTCTTTCACTCCTCCTTTCCTCCTGGTATGTTCTGCCACGTATGTCTCTCCCCTCTGAATATCTCCTTCTCTCACTCGTCTCACTCCTCCTCCTTTCTCCATCCCGATGACTCCTTTCCGCTTCTCTTTCCCTCCTCTCCCTCCTTTCCTCCTGGTATGTTCTGCCACGTATGTCTCTCCTTCTCTCACTCGTCTCACTCCTCCTCCTTTCTCCATCCCGATGACTCCTTTCCGCTTCTCTTTCCCTCCTCTCCCTCTTTTCCTCCTGATATTGTCTTTTATCCATTTCTGCTTTGATTTTTTCTCCTAAGAGAAAGGAGAAGGAATGTGTATAATTACACATCGATTCTTTCACTTTTACAACATATCCCTAACTGGGTCCAAACACCCTCGTCCCTGATATCCATCTACTGGATACACCCCGGTAAGTCATGTCCGATGGCTCTGGCTAGGTTAGGTTTTTTGAGGATATTACAACAGCCCTTCCCCCTCCTGGTTTTTCAAAAGGGTTCCGGGACTGAGGAAATGCACTGGCCGACGCTTGTCTGACTACCTCGTCGGGTTACAGCTTCGGGACTATAATGGGAAAAAACTGTCTCCCCTGTGGGTATCGAATCACCGTGCTTTTGTGATTCCACTTATTTAATTGAGTATGGACCCCATTACACTTGGACAAGGGCCCTACTCAATTCAGAGGGTTAAGCTTAAATCCTAATGGATAAAGCAAAAAACCAACCAGCCTACTGACTAGATATACAGACCTAAACATCTCCCCTGATTAAATTAAGGCCTCGAATTGATTCCTTCATAGTAAGCGTAGATTTAATGTATAGAACTTTGCCATGGTGCTTAAACCAACAAGGTTTGTATTCCATAGTGTTACTATGGGTAGGTTTAGAGTACGAGTAGATTAAAGCATAGAACTCATTTCGTCCTAGTGTTTAAACCAACAAGGTTTATATTCCATAGTGTTACTATGGGTAAGTTTAGAGTAAGAGTAGATTAACCTGTTAAGCTTCAACCCCACTTTTGAAAAATCCCCAGAAATGGCATACCCAAACTGAAACAGATACAGTTCATGAACCCTTTGTACTAAAAGCACAAGTAAGATCTCATTTGAAAGCTGACACCTGGCAGTTTATTGTAAATGTGGAATTAATTAGTGATACTGAAAAAAAAATTATGAAAAATGTCTTCAAAGTTTTGTAAAGTTATTAGAAATGTATTTTTATGAAACATCTTCATGAAAATAAAATTGAAGTTGGCATTGTATCAATCTAGAAATGCACTGCAGCTAAAGCCACATGTCTGACCATGTTATATTTAAAATTTGAAGAAGAGAAGTTTAAAACTCTGCATTTAGTTAAATGTTTTTCAAGATCATGTCATATGAATTTATTTTGATTAGACTCTAAAATGCAAACTGGTGTTTATTGTCATCTTCTAGCATCTATTTAGACTATTTTCTCTATTGTTTTGTGGTGCAAACGAGCCCCATTCAGTGTCAGTCTCCCCTGTACACATTCACACCTCTCCAGCCTGGTTATGGGTCTAAATATGCTTTTCTTTTGTCTGCATTATAATCACTAACGACTGGCTATTCACACTGTTTCAATCCCTTTTTCTTTTATCAAAGTTCTCACTTCACATTTGAAACTGTATCAAATGCCCTTTTTGAAAAACGAAAAATTTCAGTAAGCATTCCTATTTAGAAAAATTCATAAAAATAACAGCTAATGTGCTGGCAGGTGCACAGAGTTAGCTAGCATGTTAGCTTAGCACACCATCAATACACGACAATTTATGTGATTAAAACCATGTTTGTGCTCCAAACTTACTTCATAACGCAAGTCGAGTGTTTTAAATAACCTTCTGTGATCTGATTTGGCTTCAGATGAAAAAATAAGACAGAAAATATATTAATTTATAGTATTCTGCAATGATAAACTCTATATCGATTAGCATTACATTATAAATATAATCTATTATTATGAAAATACCTGATATGGCTCGAAGAACACAGGTAAATCGAATATCATTGCAATCATGTTTATTGTCTTCAAAACATCTTTATCTGCATGTTACAGCGATCTCTGGAAGCATTGTTTGTGTCAGGGACTTCCTGGAATGTCACATGGTTATGCCACTTCTTCGTGTGTTCCATATATGGACTATTACTGTGCATAGAGCGCTCTCAGGCGGCCAGTATGAATTGAAAACACAGTACATCAGAGTATCCAGCGCTCATGATTACATCGACGCATTTGGGTATAAATTCAATAAATATTATTCCTGTCTATAGATATCTGATGTAAACCTATGAGAATATATCAATATTTCTCCAAATCTGCACATGTTTGAGCTAAAAGCCCTGAGGGACGTTGTTTTGTCAAGCTCTGTCATGACGATCGCACAGGAGTTTTTTTCTGAATGGAAGCGGCTGACGCTCATAATTCATATTAAAGGTAACGACTCATTTTTTAATTACATAACTCCTGACACAAATTAAGACATAACTGTCACTATAAGTTTATCAGAATACAATAGTGGTCAAATACTGAAACTTGAGTCTTATATCTTTTTAATGATGTATAGTTTGTCAAGGTAATAACATTAAATCTGATAGTAACTTTGAACTATTTAAAAAAAAAAAACGCTTCAGTGCGCCCGCGCTCTGGTGAAGCTTAACAGGTTAAGGCATAGAATTCATTTATCCATAGTCTACTAATGAATCGCCACTAAGTAGAAGAAACCATGGGCCTACTATGGTTAGGCTATCACTGGTACAAACTTTAGCCAACCAAGACCCATTTTCAAAAGAAGAAAACCGTTCCTCAAAACATTATTTCTTAGACAAAAACACCTCTTCCCCATTTCCGAAATTTCTTAGAAAAAATCGTTTTTATCGATTTAACCAAAAAACCCGAACTCCACAGGCCTATTATGGGTGACCGAAACCGAACTCCACAGGGCTATTATGGGTAGGAGAAGGAACTGGTGTGAGCTCCAGTCTCCATCGATTTAACCGAAACCGAACTTCACAGAGCTACTATGGGTAGGATTAGGAAAAGAAATCGGTGTGAGCTCCAGTCTCCATCGATTTAACCGAAACCGAACTCCACAAGGCTACTATGGGTAGGATTGGGAAAAGAGCTGGTGTAAGCTTCAGTCTCCTACTATGGGTAGGATTAGAAAAAGAAAAAGAAATCGGTGTGAGCTCCAGTCCCCATCGATTTAACCGAAACCGAACTTCACAGAGCTACTATGGGTAGGATTAGGAAAAGAAATCGGTGTGAGCTCCCGTCTCCATCAATTTAACCGAAACCGAACTCCACAGGGCTACTATGGGTAGGGTTAGGAATAGAGCGGGTGTAAGCCTCAGTCTCCTACTATGGGTAGGATTAGGAATAGAGCGGGTGTAAGCCTCAGTCTCCTACTATGGGTAGGATTAGGAATAGAGCGGGTGTAAGCCTCAGTCTCCTACTATGGGTAGGATTAGGAAAAGAGCTGGTGTAAGCCTCAGTCTTCTACTATGGGTAGGATTAGGAAAAGAGCTGGTGTAAGCTTCCGTCTCCTACTATGGGTAGGATTAGGAAAAGAGCTTGGTGTAAGCTTCAGTCTCCTACTATGGGTAGGATTAGGAAAAGAAATCGGTGTGAGCTCCCATTGATTTCACCAAAACCAAACTCCAGAAGGCTACTATGGGTAGAATTAGGGAGGAAATCTAACTCCACTCGGTGTGCTCATAATACTTTTTTCTATATAAAGGGGCTCAGATTGAGAAGTAATTCTGGAATCATTTTTTCCAAGAACCTTCCCCCATCATCATATCATGCCCTTTTTTTTCCTTCCACTTCTTCAAATTCTATCTGATTTTAAGCAAAAAAGATGAAGATGAACCAGAAGATGCCGACCTGCTTAGGACCGACACCCCCCTAAGGGTCTGCTTAGACCCGTGTTCATCCTCCTCACCCGGTCCCACCCCGACCCAATGAGTCGGAGAGGAACCGGAGAGGATGTTTTGTGACTCCGTTGATCCGACCACCTCCGTTCTTCCCTAGATTCCTTTATTCTCCAATGAGTCGCCTCCAAGTTATGTTACCGAGATCTCTCTTCTCTCATTCAGACCATTTGGGAACCAGGCTCTTAATTTTTCAATCCAAATGTATTCCTTGCACAATCTCTGTCTTAAAGTCCACTTCGGGTTATGTTCCAAGCCTCTTATTCTCAACTTCTGTAAGCCATGTTGTCCAAAATGCTGAATCAGTGCCCGTCTGCTGTTGTCCAACTTCCCCTTCCTGATCACATATCTGTGCTGATATAGACGAGTCTTGATGGAGTTCTTTGTCTGACCCACGTAATGCTTACCACATCGGCTGCACTGAATCGCGTAAATACAGTTCTTCGTTTTCAAAGGAATTCTAGGAAGAAAGAACGCCCTTGATTGCCCCCTAGCTTTAATGACCCGAGGTCTATTTATTGCTGGTGGCTTCCCACCTTTTTCCTTAGGAAGCCGACTATGAACCAGTAAATCCCGTAAATTTGTGTTTCTCTTGTAGGCTGCAAGAAGAGCAATATGCTGTCCTTCTGCGGTCTCTGCCAATGTTTCCTCAAAATTGCCCCTGATCTCCCTATTCAGTCTAGCCGCCTCTGGGGTATATGAAAAAATGGCCGGAACTAAAACCTTGCCCACTCCTGAAGGTCCAGGCTCCGGGTTCGCATGTAACCGGCAATGTTCTTTATAAATCCCTCTAAGCCGCGATCTAGAATAACCCCTCGTCCGAAGCGCACAAAACAATGTGCGTTTGGCTTCCTGAAAATCATCCTCCCTTGAACAAATTCTCCTAAATCTGAGAAGCTGAGATAACACTATACCCCTGAATGTATGTCTGGGATGATAACTGTGATGGTGTAACAGGGCATGAGTATCCGTCTCCTTGAAAAACATCTTGAAATCCAACTGTCCTGTAGAAACAAAATCCGGCCCCTTATACACTGTTGTATCCAAGAACTCGATCGCCTGTTCTTTAACCACCGCTTGTACCTTAATCGAGGCATGATGCGCATTTAGAATCCCTAAAAAAACTTCAAAGTCCTGCTGACTATGACTCCATAATCCCCAGACATCATCCAAAAACCGAAAGTATGCTAAGGGAACCTTTTCACACTTGGGAAAAACCGTTTCTTCCCATTGGGCCATGTATATATTTGCATATGCTGGTGCAAACCTTTTTCCCATGGCTGTCCCTTTGATCTGTAGGTACCATTCCCCCTCGAACTCAAAATCATTACAGGTCAAACTTAACTCCAAGAGTTCCAAAATTGCTTCATCTGGTCTAGAGATGTCCGGGTATCGGATAAAACAGTCTCGCACTGCCTTCAACCCTAAAGGCGTCTCAATGTTAGTGTAGAGACTCTCCACATCCAATGAAAAGAAAATTACCCCTGAGGGTACTCTCAAACCTTTTACCTTATCCAAAAAGTCATAGGTGTCCCTGATATAACTAGAATGTCTAGTAGATAGGGGATTCAGATAAAAATCAATAAATTCCGCAATCCTATGACTTTCACTTGCGCAATCAGAGACTATTGGACGACCCGGAGGCATGAAGGAATTAGGCCATTTCTCCTTAGGCTTGTGAACTTTCGGCAATAGATAGAATCGCCTAGGCGTCTTTTCCCCCAGTAGATAACTGGTCTGCCGTTTGCAAATAAAGCCTTCTCCAAAGTCTCCACTATCCCCTCAATACGAGGCACTGATTCCATCCAAATGGGGGCCGCTAATTTGGAATAGAAAGAACTGTCGGTCAACTGTCTCTGTCCTTCCTGCACATAGCCTGTCCTATCCATAATAACAACTGTACTTCCTTTGTCCGCTGGTTTAATAACTATATCCCGCCTAGAGATTAATTCACCTAGAGCTTCGATCTCATCCCCGGGTAAATTTTGTTTCGGAGCTTGTGCTCTTGATAAAGCCACCTGGACTCCCTCCACATTTTTATCAAAAAAGTCCCATACTTCCCCTGGTAACTGCTGGGGCCGGGGCACCCAGCCCGATCTTTCACAAAAAGGCTGAATTTGAACATCTTCCTCTTCCCTCGGGCCAAAAAATACTGCTCTCTGTACTTTAGCATGAAAATGACCTAGGTCCGCCAGAAAAGACCCCCTATCCCCCTTCTTCCTTAGATGGGAAGGGATAAAAGATAAACCCCTATCCAATAGGTGAACTTGTGCTGATGTCAAGTTAAAACTCTGAGACAAATTGATTACCGAACTCCCTTTATTTGGAATTTTACTTTGCCTCTCCTCAAATTTAGACTCTGGGCCCTGGCGGAACGACCCCTTCACAAGTTTAAATGGCGCTGCCAGTGGCGTAGCATTGCTTGCGCCGTCGCTGCCGTCCAATGTATTTTATCCTCCCCCACTCTGAAGTCTTTCTCCGGGAGGGGAGGTATACTGCACCCCAGATCCAAGATAACCTTGTTTAAGGCTCTTAAATTGGATTTTGTCTCCTCCGGCAGGGCTTGATCGTAATTAATTAAGGGGACATAAATCCTTGCCTCCGGAAAGGTCCCCTTAGCTGCTTCCAACATCCTCCCCATAATTCTCCCCAGAGCTGTTATGTTCTTGTTTCCTCGATCATTCAAACCGAAGGACAGGATCAATTGCTCCGTTACTTCGGTCATTTTGGTCCTATGCTTCAAGATCGTATATCCATCAGCAATCGAGGCCCCCGGGAAGCTATGGATCTCCAGATCCCATGCCTCCGTTCTGGGTAACCGGCTCAAATTAGAGTCCCCCACCCAGAGAATCGGGTTAACCGGGGCCAGAGCCCATTCCTTGGCACTCGCCCTGCCCTCATGGCGAACATGAAGGCTCCACCGAGAAGCTTCCTCCTGTCTCAGTTCTGGGGATTTCTTTTTGTCCCCTTGAGGGACTGGCTCCTCATCCCTGAATAACTCCTCCAAGATCCCCTCCTCAATCTCAATTACTTGAGGATCCTGTTTTTCTCCCTGGTGTTGGACCGGAGTCAAGGCCGGCAGGGTCACCCCTGCCTTGCTCATATAGGGCCCTATCCGCTTCCTTGCTTTTGGCATCCTTGACCGCTCCAAGGCTTCCTTTCCAGCTCTTTGGGCCCTTGCCCCCACAGTTTGGTCCACCTCCATTGGGACCACAACAATTTCCTCCGCTTCCTCTCGTTCTTGTTGTTTCTCTTCCTGCCCTGACTGATCTTGTAGCGGCCCAGATCCCGCTCCAGGGTCCCTACCAGACGGTCCTCCCGCCGCCTGTTCAGCTCCTCGGAAAATGAGGACCTTCACCAGCTTTTCCGCTCGTTGGACTGTGTCCTCCCTCAACCCCCTATATCTCCTCCGGGTCCACCTAATTGCGACTTGCCAGGCCTCTCTCCAATCTGCCTTCTGGCTGCTTGCCACCTCCCTACTTGCCCGCCTTAGGGCCCCCTGATAGTGTTCCTCCAGGATCCCTAGGCCGTTCCTCAACCATAAATTAGTGTTGTCCTGGAGTCTACACTCAGTTGTTACTGACTGGAAGGCCGGCTGTACCTTTTTCGCCTGAGTTGCCAAACGCGCCAATCTTCCAGGCGGGCCCTCCTGGCCTCTTTCCACCTCTGCATTGTAGTGGCATAACTTCAGGAAGGAGTGTAGTGCACGTACTGCACTTCTGAATTCTGGGTCCCCCTCCTTCCTGACTCCTTCCCCTTGCCCTTGTCTCCTTCCCTCATTTCCTGTTCCTTGTCTGTTCTCCACCTTCTTTCTCTGTCCTCCGTCCCCATACCTCCGTCTCCATGTAGCTCTATTCCCCACATTTCTTCTCCCTTCTGTTTCAGAAACCCCCCTTCCTCCTGCAATCGGTCTCCACCGTTCTTCCCTCCTTCTCCGTCTTCTTTCATCCACCTCCCTTCTTGCCTCTTCCCTTCTCCCCCGCCTCTCTCTTTCTTCACTCCAGTATCTCCTTGTTCCTCCTCCGATCCATCCCCTTCCTCCATCTCCCCGTCTTCTCGTCTCCTCCCTTCTTTCACTCCTCCTTTCCTCCTGGTATGTTCTGCCACGTATGTCTCTCCCCTCTGAATATCTCCTTCTCTCACTCGTCTCACTCCTCCTCCTTTCTCCATCCCGATGACTCCTTTCCGCTTCTCTTTCCCTCCTCTCCCTCCTTTCCTCCTGGTATGTTCTGCCACGTATGTCTCTCCTTCTCTCACTCGTCTCACTCCTCCTCCTTTCTCCATCCCGATGACTCCTTTCCGCTTCTCTTTCCCTCCTCTCCCTCTTTTCCTCCTGATATTGTCTTTTATCCATTTCTGCTTTGATTTTTTCTCCTAAGAGAAAGGAGAAGGAATGTGTATAATTACACATCGATTCTTTCACTTTTACAACATATCCCTAACTGGGTCCAAACACCCTCGTCCCTGATATCCATCTACTGGATACACCCCGGTAAGTCATGTCCGATGGCTCTGGCTAGGTTAGGTTTTTTGAGGATATTACAACAGCCCTTCCCCCTCCTGGTTTTTCAAAAGGGTTCCGGGACTGAGGAAATGCACTGGCCGACGCTTGTCTGACTACCTCGTCGGGTTACAGCTTCGGGACTATAATGGGAAAAAACTGTCTCCCCTGTGGGTATCGAATCACCGTGCTTTTGTGATTCCACTTATTTAATTGAGTATGGACCCCATTACACTTGGACAAGGGCCCTACTCAATTCAGAGGGTTAAGCTTAAATCCTAATGGATAAAGCAAAAAACCAACCAGCCTACTGACTAGATATACAGACCTAAACATCTCCCCTGATTAAATTAAGGCCTCGAATTGATTCCTTCATAGTAAGCGTAGATTTAATGTATAGAACTTTGCCATGGTGCTTAAACCAACAAGGTTTGTATTCCATAGTGTTACTATGGGTAGGTTTAGAGTACGAGTAGATTAAAGCATAGAACTCATTTCGTCCTAGTGTTTAAACCAACAAGGTTTATATTCCATAGTGTTACTATGGGTAAGTTTAGAGTAAGAGTAGATTAACCTGTTAAGCTTCAACCCCACTTTTGAAAAATCCCCAGAAATGGCATACCCAAACTGAAACAGATACAGTTCATGAACCCTTTGTACTAAAAGCACAAGTAAGATCTCATTTGAAAGCTGACACCTGGCAGTTTATTGTAAATGTGGAATTAATTAGTGATACTGAAAAAAAAATTATGAAAAATGTCTTCAAAGTTTTGTAAAGTTATTAGAAATGTATTTTTATGAAACATCTTCATGAAAATAAAATTGAAGTTGGCATTGTATCAATCTAGAAATGCACTGCAGCTAAAGCCACATGTCTGACCATGTTATATTTAAAATTTGAAGAAGAGAAGTTTAAAACTCTGCATTTAGTTAAATGTTTTTCAAGATCATGTCATATGAATTTATTTTGATTAGACTCTAAAATGCAAACTGGTGTTTATTGTCATCTTCTAGCATCTATTTAGACTATTTTCTCTATTGTTTTGTGGTGCAAACGAGCCCCATTCAGTGTCAGTCTCCCCTGTACACATTCACACCTCTCCAGCCTGGTTATGGGTCTAAATATGCTTTTCTTTTGTCTGCATTATAATCACTAACGACTGGCTATTCACACTGTTTCAATCCCTTTTTCTTTTATCAAAGTTCTCACTTCACATTTGAAACTGTATCAAATGCCCTTTTTGAAAAACGAAAAATTTCAGTAAGCATTCCTATTTAGAAAAATTCATAAAAATAACAGCTAATGTGCTGGCAGGTGCACAGAGTTAGCTAGCATGTTAGCTTAGCACACCATCAATACACGACAATTTATGTGATTAAAACCATGTTTGTGCTCCAAACTTACTTCATAACGCAAGTCGAGTGTTTTAAATAACCTTCTGTGATCTGATTTGGCTTCAGATGAAAAAATAAGACAGAAAATATATTAATTTATAGTATTCTGCAATGATAAACTCTATATCGATTAGCATTACATTATAAATATAATCTATTATTATGAAAATACCTGATATGGCTCGAAGAACACAGGTAAATCGAATATCATTGCAATCATGTTTATTGTCTTCAAAACATCTTTATCTGCATGTTACAGCGATCTCTGGAAGCATTGTTTGTGTCAGGGACTTCCTGGAATGTCACATGGTTATGCCACTTCTTCGTGTGTTCCATATATGGACTATTACTGTGCATAGAGCGCTCTCAGGCGGCCAGTATGAATTGAAAACACAGTACATCAGAGTATCCAGCGCTCATGATTACATCGACGCATTTGGGTATAAATTCAATAAATATTATTCCTGTCTATAGATATCTGATGTAAACCTATGAGAATATATCAATATTTCTCCAAATCTGCACATGTTTGAGCTAAAAGCCCTGAGGGACGTTGTTTTGTCAAGCTCTGTCATGACGATCGCACAGGAGTTTTTTTCTGAATGGAAGCGGCTGACGCTCATAATTCATATTAAAGGTAACGACTCATTTTTTAATTACATAACTCCTGACACAAATTAAGACATAACTGTCACTATAAGTTTATCAGAATACAATAGTGGTCAAATACTGAAACTTGAGTCTTATATCTTTTTAATGATGTATAGTTTGTCAAGGTAATAACATTAAATCTGATAGTAACTTTGAACTATTTAAAAAAAAAAAACGCTTCAGTGCGCCCGCGCTCTGGTGAAGCTTAACAGGTTAAGGCATAGAATTCATTTATCCATAGTCTACTAATGAATCGCCACTAAGTAGAAGAAACCATGGGCCTACTATGGTTAGGCTATCACTGGTACAAACTTTAGCCAACCAAGACCCATTTTCAAAAGAAGAAAACCGTTCCTCAAAACATTATTTCTTAGACAAAAACACCTCTTCCCCATTTCCGAAATTTCTTAGAAAAAATCGTTTTTATCGATTTAACCAAAAAACCCGAACTCCACAGGCCTATTATGGGTGACCGAAACCGAACTCCACAGGGCTATTATGGGTAGGAGAAGGAACTGGTGTGAGCTCCAGTCTCCATCGATTTAACCGAAACCGAACTTCACAGAGCTACTATGGGTAGGATTAGGAAAAGAAATCGGTGTGAGCTCCAGTCTCCATCGATTTAACCGAAACCGAACTCCACAAGGCTACTATGGGTAGGATTGGGAAAAGAGCTGGTGTAAGCTTCAGTCTCCTACTATGGGTAGGATTAGAAAAAGAAAAAGAAATCGGTGTGAGCTCCAGTCCCCATCGATTTAACCGAAACCGAACTTCACAGAGCTACTATGGGTAGGATTAGGAAAAGAAATCGGTGTGAGCTCCCGTCTCCATCAATTTAACCGAAACCAAACTCCACAGGGCTACTATGGGTAGGGTTAGGAATAGAGCGGGTGTAAGCCTCAGTCTCCTACTATGGGTAGGATTAGGAATAGAGCGGGTGTAAGCCTCAGTCTCCTACTATGGGTAGGATTAGGAATAGAGCGGGTGTAAGCCTCAGTCTCCTACTATGGGTAGGATTAGGAAAAGAGCTGGTGTAAGCCTCAGTCTTCTACTATGGGTAGGATTAGGAAAAGAGCTGGTGTAAGCTTCCGTCTCCTACTATGGGTAGGATTAGGAAAAGAGCTTGGTGTAAGCTTCAGTCTCCTACTATGGGTAGGATTAGGAAAAGAAATCGGTGTGAGCTCCCATTGATTTCACCAAAACCAAACTCCAGAAGGCTACTATGGGTAGAATTAGGGAGGAAATCTAACTCCACTCGGTGTGCTCATAATACTTTTTTCTATATAAAGGGGCTCAGATTGAGAAGTAATTCTGGAATCATTTTTTCCAAGAACCTTCCCCCATCATCATATCATGCCCTTTTTTTTCCTTCCACTTCTTCAAATTCTATCTGATTTTAAGCAAAAAAGATGAAGATGAACCAGAAGATGCCGACCTGCTTAGGACCGACACCCCCCTAAGGGTCTGCTTAGACCCGTGTTCATCCTCCTCACCCGGTCCCACCCCGACCCAATGAGTCGGAGAGGAACCGGAGAGGATGTTTTGTGACTCCGTTGATCCGACCACCTCCGTTCTTCCCTAGATTCCTTTATTCTCCAATGAGTCGCCTCCAAGTTATGTTACCGAGATCTCTCTTCTCTCATTCAGACCATTTGGGAACCAGGCTCTTAATTTTTCAATCCAAATGTATTCCTTGCACAATCTCTGTCTTAAAGTCCACTTCGGGTTATGTTCCAAGCCTCTTATTCTCAACTTCTGTAAGCCATGTTGTCCAAAATGCTGAATCAGTGCCCGTCTGCTGTTGTCCAACTTCCCCTTCCTGATCACATATCTGTGCTGATATAGACGAGTCTTGATGGAGTTCTTTGTCTGACCCACGTAATGCTTACCACATCGGCTGCACTGAATCGCGTAAATACAGTTCTTCGTTTTCAAAGGAATTCTAGGAAGAAAGAACGCCCTTGATTGCCCCCTAGCTTTAATGACCCGAGGTCTATTTATTGCTGGTGGCTTCCCACCTTTTTCCTTAGGAAGCCGACTATGAACCAGTAAATCCCGTAAATTTGTGTTTCTCTTGTAGGCTGCAAGAAGAGCAATATGCTGTCCTTCTGCGGTCTCTGCCAATGTCTCCTCAAAATTGCCCCTGATCTCCCTATTCAGTCTAGCCGCCTCTGGGGTATATGAAAAAATGGCCGGAACTAAAACCTTGCCCACTCCTGAAGGTCCAGGCTCCGGGTTCGCATGTAACCGGCAATGTTCTTTATAAATCCCTCTAAGCCGCGATCTAGAATAACCCCTCGTCCGAAGCGCACAAAACAATGTGCGTTTGGCTTCCTGAAAATCATCCTCCCTTGAACAAATTCTCCTAAATCTGAGAAGCTGAGATAACACTATACCCCTGAATGTATGTCTGGGATGATAACTGTGATGGTGTAACAGGGCATGAGTATCCGTCTCCTTGAAAAACATCTTGAAATCCAACTGTCCTGTAGAAACAAAATCCGGCCCCTTATACACTGTTGTATCCAAGAACTCGATCGCCTGTTCTTTAACCACCGCTTGTACCTTAATCGAGGCATGATGCGCATTTAGAATCCCTAAAAAAACTTCAAAGTCCTGCTGACTATGACTCCATAATCCCCAGACATCATCCAAAAACCGAAAGTATGCTAAGGGAACCTTTTCACACTTGGGAAAAACCGTTTCTTCCCATTGGGCCATGTATATATTTGCATATGCTGGTGCAAACCTTTTTCCCATGGCTGTCCCTTTGATCTGTAGGTACCATTCCCCCTCGAACTCAAAATCATTACAGGTCAAACTTAACTCCAAGAGTTCCAAAATTGCTTCATCTGGTCTAGAGATGTCCGGGTATCGGATAAAACAGTCTCGCACTGCCTTCAACCCTAAAGGCGTCTCAATGTTAGTGTAGAGACTCTCCACATCCAATGAAAAGAAAATTACCCCTGAGGGTACTCTCAAACCTTTTACCTTATCCAAAAAGTCATAGGTGTCCCTGATATAACTAGAATGTCTAGTAGATAGGGGATTCAGATAAAAATCAATAAATTCCGCAATCCTATGACTTTCACTTGCGCAATCAGAGACTATTGGACGACCCGGAGGCATGAAGGAATTAGGCCATTTCTCCTTAGGCTTGTGAACTTTCGGCAATAGATAGAATCGCCTAGGCGTCTTTTCCCCCAGTAGATAACTGGTCTGCCGTTTGCAAATAAAGCCTTCTCCAAAGTCTCCACTATCCCCTCAATACGAGGCACTGATTCCATCCAAATGGGGGCCGCTAATTTGGAATAGAAAGAACTGTCGGTCAACTGTCTCTGTCCTTCCTGCACATAGCCTGTCCTATCCATAATAACAACTGTACTTCCTTTGTCCGCTGGTTTAATAACTATATCCCGCCTAGAGATTAATTCACCTAGAGCTTCGATCTCATCCCCGGGTAAATTTTGTTTCGGAGCTTGTGCTCTTGATAAAGCCACCTGGACTCCCTCCACATTTTTATCAAAAAAGTCCCATACTTCCCCTGGTAACTGCTGGGGCCGGGGCACCCAGCCCGATCTTTCACAAAAAGGCTGAATTTGAACATCTTCCTCTTCCCTCGGGCCAAAAAATACTGCTCTCTGTACTTTAGCATGAAAATGACCTAGGTCCGCCAGAAAAGACCCCCTATCCCCCTTCTTCCTTAGATGGGAAGGGATAAAAGATAAACCCCTATCCAATAGGTGAACTTGTGCTGATGTCAAGTTAAAACTCTGAGACAAATTGATTACCGAACTCCCTTTATTTGGAATTTTACTTTGCCTCTCCTCAAATTTAGACTCTGGGCCCTGGCGGAACGACCCCTTCACAAGTTTAAATGGCGCTGCCAGTGGCGTAGCATTGCTTGCGCCGTCGCTGCCGTCCAATGTATTTTATCCTCCCCCACTCTGAAGTCTTTCTCCGGGAGGGGAGGTATACTGCACCCCAGATCCAAGATAACCTTGTTTAAGGCTCTTAAATTGGATTTTGTCTCCTCCGGCAGGGCTTGATCGTAATTAATTAAGGGGACATAAATCCTTGCCTCCGGAAAGGTCCCCTTAGCTGCTTCCAACATCCTCCCCATAATTCTCCCCAGAGCTGTTATGTTCTTGTTTCCTCGATCATTCAAACCGAAGGACAGGATCAATTGCTCCGTTACTTCGGTCATTTTGGTCCTATGCTTCAAGATCGTATATCCATCAGCAATCGAGGCCCCCGGGAAGCTATGGATCTCCAGATCCCATGCCTCCGTTCTGGGTAACCGGCTCAAATTAGAGTCCCCCACCCAGAGAATCGGGTTAACCGGGGCCAGAGCCCATTCCTTGGCACTCGCCCTGCCCTCATGGCGAACATGAAGGCTCCACCGAGAAGCTTCCTCCTGTCTCAGTTCTGGGGATTTCTTTTTGTCCCCTTGAGGGACTGGCTCCTCATCCCTGAATAACTCCTCCAAGATCCCCTCCTCAATCTCAATTACTTGAGGATCCTGTTTTTCTCCCTGGTGTTGGACCGGAGTCAAGGCCGGCAGGGTCACCCCTGCCTTGCTCATATAGGGCCCTATCCGCTTCCTTGCTTTTGGCATCCTTGACCGCTCCAAGGCTTCCTTTCCAGCTCTTTGGGCCCTTGCCCCCACAGTTTGGTCCACCTCCATTGGGACCACAACAATTTCCTCCGCTTCCTCTCGTTCTTGTTGTTTCTCTTCCTGCCCTGACTGATCTTGTAGCGGCCCAGATCCCGCTCCAGGGTCCCTACCAGACGGTCCTCCCGCCGCCTGTTCAGCTCCTCGGAAAATGAGGACCTTCACCAGCTTTTCCGCTCGTTGGACTGTGTCCTCCCTCAACCCCCTATATCTCCTCCGGGTCCACCTAATTGCGACTTGCCAGGCCTCTCTCCAATCTGCCTTCTGGCTGCTTGCCACCTCCCTACTTGCCCGCCTTAGGGCCCCCTGATAGTGTTCCTCCAGGATCCCTAGGCCGTTCCTCAACCATAAATTAGTGTTGTCCTGGAGTCTACACTCAGTTGTTACTGACTGGAAGGCCGGCTGTACCTTTTTCGCCTGAGTTGCCAAACGCGCCAATCTTCCAGGCGGGCCCTCCTGGCCTCTTTCCACCTCTGCATTGTAGTGGCATAACTTCAGGAAGGAGTGTAGTGCACGTACTGCACTTCTGAATTCTGGGTCCCCCTCCTTCCTGACTCCTTCCCCTTGCCCTTGTCTCCTTCCCTCATTTCCTGTTCCTTGTCTGTTCTCCACCTTCTTTCTCTGTCCTCCGTCCCCATACCTCCGTCTCCATGTAGCTCTATTCCCCACATTTCTTCTCCCTTCTGTTTCAGAAACCCCCCTTCCTCCTGCAATCGGTCTCCACCGTTCTTCCCTCCTTCTCCGTCTTCTTTCATCCACCTCCCTTCTTGCCTCTTCCCTTCTCCCCCGCCTCTCTCTTTCTTCACTCCAGTATCTCCTTGTTCCTCCTCCGATCCATCCCCTTCCTCCATCTCCCCGTCTTCTCGTCTCCTCCCTTCTTTCACTCCTCCTTTCCTCCTGGTATGTTCTGCCACGTATGTCTCTCCCCTCTGAATATCTCCTTCTCTCACTCGTCTCACTCCTCCTCCTTTCTCCATCCCGATGACTCCTTTCCGCTTCTCTTTCCCTCCTCTCCCTCCTTTCCTCCTGGTATGTTCTGCCACGTATGTCTCTCCTTCTCTCACTCGTCTCACTCCTCCTCCTTTCTCCATCCCGATGACTCCTTTCCGCTTCTCTTTCCCTCCTCTCCCTCTTTTCCTCCTGATATTGTCTTTTATCCATTTCTGCTTTGATTTTTTCTCCTAAGAGAAAGGAGAAGGAATGTGTATAATTACACATCGATTCTTTCACTTTTACAACATATCCCTAACTGGGTCCAAACACCCTCGTCCCTGATATCCATCTACTGGATACACCCCGGTAAGTCATGTCCGATGGCTCTGGCTAGGTTAGGTTTTTTGAGGATATTACAACAGCCCTTCCCCCTCCTGGTTTTTCAAAAGGGTTCCGGGACTGAGGAAATGCACTGGCCGACGCTTGTCTGACTACCTCGTCGGGTTACAGCTTCGGGACTATAATGGGAAAAAACTGTCTCCCCTGTGGGTATCGAATCACCGTGCTTTTGTGATTCCACTTATTTAATTGAGTATGGACCCCATTACACTTGGACAAGGGCCCTACTCAATTCAGAGGGTTAAGCTTAAATCCTAATGGATAAAGCAAAAAACCAACCAGCCTACTGACTAGATATACAGACCTAAACATCTCCCCTGATTAAATTAAGGCCTCGAATTGATTCCTTCATAGTAAGCGTAGATTTAATGTATAGAACTTTGCCATGGTGCTTAAACCAACAAGGTTTGTATTCCATAGTGTTACTATGGGTAGGTTTAGAGTACGAGTAGATTAAAGCATAGAACTCATTTCGTCCTAGTGTTTAAACCAACAAGGTTTATATTCCATAGTGTTACTATGGGTAAGTTTAGAGTAAGAGTAGATTAACCTGTTAAGCTTCAACCCCACTTTTGAAAAATCCCCAGAAATGGCATACCCAAACTGAAACAGATACAGTTCATGAACCCTTTGTACTAAAAGCACAAGTAAGATCTCATTTGAAAGCTGACACCTGGCAGTTTATTGTAAATGTGGAATTAATTAGTGATACTGAAAAAAAAATTATGAAAAATGTCTTCAAAGTTTTGTAAAGTTATTAGAAATGTATTTTTATGAAACATCTTCATGAAAATAAAATTGAAGTTGGTATTGTATCAATCTAGAAATGCACTGCAGCTAAAGCCACATGTCTGACCATGTTATATTTAAAATTTGAAGAAGAGAAGTTTAAAACTCTGCATTTAGTTAAATGTTTTTCAAGATCATGTCATATGAATTTATTTTGATTAGACTCTAAAATGCAAACTGGTGTTTATTGTCATCTTCTAGCATCTATTTAGACTATTTTCTCTATTGTTTTGTGGTGCAAACGAGCCCCATTCAGTGTCAGTCTCCCCTGTACACATTCACACCTCTCCAGCCTGGTTATGGGTCTAAATATGCTTTTCTTTTGTCTGCATTATAATCACTAACGACTGGCTATTCACACTGTTTCAATCCCTTTTTCTTTTATCAAAGTTCTCACTTCACATTTGAAACTGTATCAAATGCCCTTTTTGAAAAACGAAAAATTTCAGTAAGCATTCCTATTTAGAAAAATTCATAAAAATAACAGCTAATGTGCTGGCAGGTGCACAGAGTTAGCTAGCATGTTAGCTTAGCACACCATCAATACACGACAATTTATGTGATTAAAACCATGTTTGTGCTCCAAACTTACTTCATAACGCAAGTCGAGTGTTTTAAATAACCTTCTGTGATCTGATTTGGCTTCAGATGAAAAAATAAGACAGAAAATATATTAATTTATAGTATTCTGCAATGATAAACTCTATATCGATTAGCATTACATTATAAATATAATCTATTATTATGAAAATACCTGATATGGCTCGAAGAACACAGGTAAATCGAATATCATTGCAATCATGTTTATTGTCTTCAAAACATCTTTATCTGCATGTTACAGCGATCTCTGGAAGCATTGTTTGTGTCAGGGACTTCCTGGAATGTCACATGGTTATGCCACTTCTTCGTGTGTTCCATATATGGACTATTACTGTGCATAGAGCGCTCTCAGGCGGCCAGTATGAATTGAAAACACAGTACATCAGAGTATCCAGCGCTCATGATTACATCGACGCATTTGGGTATAAATTCAATAAATATTATTCCTGTCTATAGATATCTGATGTAAACCTATGAGAATATATCAATATTTCTCCAAATCTGCACATGTTTGAGCTAAAAGCCCTGAGGGACGTTGTTTTGTCAAGCTCTGTCATGACGATCGCACAGGAGTTTTTTTCTGAATGGAAGCGGCTGACGCTCATAATTCATATTAAAGGTAACGACTCATTTTTTAATTACATAACTCCTGACACAAATTAAGACATAACTGTCACTATAAGTTTATCAGAATACAATAGTGGTCAAATACTGAAACTTGAGTCTTATATCTTTTTAATGATGTATAGTTTGTCAAGGTAATAACATTAAATCTGATAGTAACTTTGAACTATTTAAAAAAAAAAAACGCTTCAGTGCGCCCGCGCTCTGGTGAAGCTTAACAGGTTAAGGCATAGAATTCATTTATCCATAGTCTACTAATGAATCGCCACTAAGTAGAAGAAACCATGGGCCTACTATGGTTAGGCTATCACTGGTACAAACTTTAGCCAACCAAGACCCATTTTCAAAAGAAGAAAACCGTTCCTCAAAACATTATTTCTTAGACAAAAACACCTCTTCCCCATTTCCGAAATTTCTTAGAAAAAATCGTTTTTATCGATTTAACCAAAAAACCCGAACTCCACAGGCCTATTATGGGTGACCGAAACCGAACTCCACAGGGCTATTATGGGTAGGAGAAGGAACTGGTGTGAGCTCCAGTCTCCATCGATTTAACCGAAACCGAACTTCACAGAGCTACTATGGGTAGGATTAGGAAAAGAAATCGGTGTGAGCTCCAGTCTCCATCGATTTAACCGAAACCGAACTCCACAAGGCTACTATGGGTAGGATTGGGAAAAGAGCTGGTGTAAGCTTCAGTCTCCTACTATGGGTAGGATTAGAAAAAGAAAAAGAAATCGGTGTGAGCTCCAGTCCCCATCGATTTAACCGAAACCGAACTTCACAGAGCTACTATGGGTAGGATTAGGAAAAGAAATCGGTGTGAGCTCCCGTCTCCATCAATTTAACCGAAACCAAACTCCACAGGGCTACTATGGGTAGGGTTAGGAATAGAGCGGGTGTAAGCCTCAGTCTCCTACTATGGGTAGGATTAGGAATAGAGCGGGTGTAAGCCTCAGTCTCCTACTATGGGTAGGATTAGGAATAGAGCGGGTGTAAGCCTCAGTCTCCTACTATGGGTAGGATTAGGAAAAGAGCTGGTGTAAGCCTCAGTCTTCTACTATGGGTAGGATTAGGAAAAGAGCTGGTGTAAGCTTCCGTCTCCTACTATGGGTAGGATTAGGAAAAGAGCTTGGTGTAAGCTTCAGTCTCCTACTATGGGTAGGATTAGGAAAAGAAATCGGTGTGAGCTCCCATTGATTTCACCAAAACCAAACTCCAGAAGGCTACTATGGGTAGAATTAGGGAGGAAATCTAACTCCACTCGGTGTGCTCATAATACTTTTTTCTATATAAAGGGGCTCAGATTGAGAAGTAATTCTGGAATCATTTTTTCCAAGAACCTTCCCCCATCATCATATCATGCCCTTTTTTTTCCTTCCACTTCTTCAAATTCTATCTGATTTTAAGCAAAAAAGATGAAGATGAACCAGAAGATGCCGACCTGCTTAGGACCGA
Organism: Tiaroga cobitis; assembly: GCA_030578255.1. Lineage (NCBI taxonomy): Eukaryota > Metazoa > Chordata > Actinopteri > Cypriniformes > Leuciscidae > Tiaroga > Tiaroga cobitis. The sequence continues at coordinate 227,478 of JAROOI010000089.1, forward strand.
CACCCCCCTAAGGGTCTGCTTAGACCCGTGTTCATCCTCCTCACCCGGTCCCACCCCGACCCAATGAGTCGGAGAGGAACCGGAGAGGATGTTTTGTGACTCCGTTGATCCGACCACCTCCGTTCTTCCCTAGATTCCTTTATTCTCCAATGAGTCGCCTCCAAGTTATGTTACCGAGATCTCTCTTCTCTCATTCAGACCATTTGGGAACCAGGCTCTTAATTTTTCAATCCAAATGTATTCCTTGCACAATCTCTGTCTTAAAGTCCACTTCGGGTTATGTTCCAAGCCTCTTATTCTCAACTTCTGTAAGCCATGTTGTCCAAAATGCTGAATCAGTGCCCGTCTGCTGTTGTCCAACTTCCCCTTCCTGATCACATATCTGTGCTGATATAGACGAGTCTTGATGGAGTTCTTTGTCTGACCCACGTAATGCTTACCACATCGGCTGCACTGAATCGCGTAAATACAGTTCTTCGTTTTCAAAGGAATTCTAGGAAGAAAGAACGCCCTTGATTGCCCCCTAGCTTTAATGACCCGAGGTCTATTTATTGCTGGTGGCTTCCCACCTTTTTCCTTAGGAAGCCGACTATGAACCAGTAAATCCCGTAAATTTGTGTTTCTCTTGTAGGCTGCAAGAAGAGCAATATGCTGTCCTTCTGCGGTCTCTGCCAATGTCTCCTCAAAATTGCCCCTGATCTCCCTATTCAGTCTAGCCGCCTCTGGGGTATATGAAAAAATGGCCGGAACTAAAACCTTGCCCACTCCTGAAGGTCCAGGCTCCGGGTTCGCATGTAACCGGCAATGTTCTTTATAAATCCCTCTAAGCCGCGATCTAGAATAACCCCTCGTCCGAAGCGCACAAAACAATGTGCGTTTGGCTTCCTGAAAATCATCCTCCCTTGAACAAATTCTCCTAAATCTGAGAAGCTGAGATAACACTATACCCCTGAATGTATGTCTGGGATGATAACTGTGATGGTGTAACAGGGCATGAGTATCCGTCTCCTTGAAAAACATCTTGAAATCCAACTGTCCTGTAGAAACAAAATCCGGCCCCTTATACACTGTTGTATCCAAGAACTCGATCGCCTGTTCTTTAACCACCGCTTGTACCTTAATCGAGGCATGATGCGCATTTAGAATCCCTAAAAAAACTTCAAAGTCCTGCTGACTATGACTCCATAATCCCCAGACATCATCCAAAAACCGAAAGTATGCTAAGGGAACCTTTTCACACTTGGGAAAAACCGTTTCTTCCCATTGGGCCATGTATATATTTGCATATGCTGGTGCAAACCTTTTTCCCATGGCTGTCCCTTTGATCTGTAGGTACCATTCCCCCTCGAACTCAAAATCATTACAGGTCAAACTTAACTCCAAGAGTTCCAAAATTGCTTCATCTGGTCTAGAGATGTCCGGGTATCGGATAAAACAGTCTCGCACTGCCTTCAACCCTAAAGGCGTCTCAATGTTAGTGTAGAGACTCTCCACATCCAATGAAAAGAAAATTACCCCTGAGGGTACTCTCAAACCTTTTACCTTATCCAAAAAGTCATAGGTGTCCCTGATATAACTAGAATGTCTAGTAGATAGGGGATTCAGATAAAAATCAATAAATTCCGCAATCCTATGACTTTCACTTGCGCAATCAGAGACTATTGGACGACCCGGAGGCATGAAGGAATTAGGCCATTTCTCCTTAGGCTTGTGAACTTTCGGCAATAGATAGAATCGCCTAGGCGTCTTTTCCCCCAGTAGATAACTGGTCTGCCGTTTGCAAATAAAGCCTTCTCCAAAGTCTCCACTATCCCCTCAATACGAGGCACTGATTCCATCCAAATGGGGGCCGCTAATTTGGAATAGAAAGAACTGTCGGTCAACTGTCTCTGTCCTTCCTGCACATAGCCTGTCCTATCCATAATAACAACTGTACTTCCTTTGTCCGCTGGTTTAATAACTATATCCCGCCTAGAGATTAATTCACCTAGAGCTTCGATCTCATCCCCGGGTAAATTTTGTTTCGGAGCTTGTGCTCTTGATAAAGCCACCTGGACTCCCTCCACATTTTTATCAAAAAAGTCCCATACTTCCCCTGGTAACTGCTGGGGCCGGGGCACCCAGCCCGATCTTTCACAAAAAGGCTGAATTTGAACATCTTCCTCTTCCCTCGGGCCAAAAAATACTGCTCTCTGTACTTTAGCATGAAAATGACCTAGGTCCGCCAGAAAAGACCCCCTATCCCCCTTCTTCCTTAGATGGGAAGGGATAAAAGATAAACCCCTATCCAATAGGTGAACTTGTGCTGATGTCAAGTTAAAACTCTGAGACAAATTGATTACCGAACTCCCTTTATTTGGAATTTTACTTTGCCTCTCCTCAAATTTAGACTCTGGGCCCTGGCGGAACGACCCCTTCACAAGTTTAAATGGCGCTGCCAGTGGCGTAGCATTGCTTGCGCCGTCGCTGCCGTCCAATGTATTTTATCCTCCCCCACTCTGAAGTCTTTCTCCGGGAGGGGAGGTATACTGCACCCCAGATCCAAGATAACCTTGTTTAAGGCTCTTAAATTGGATTTTGTCTCCTCCGGCAGGGCTTGATCGTAATTAATTAAGGGGACATAAATCCTTGCCTCCGGAAAGGTCCCCTTAGCTGCTTCCAACATCCTCCCCATAATTCTCCCCAGAGCTGTTATGTTCTTGTTTCCTCGATCATTCAAACCGAAGGACAGGATCAATTGCTCCGTTACTTCGGTCATTTTGGTCCTATGCTTCAAGATCGTATATCCATCAGCAATCGAGGCCCCCGGGAAGCTATGGATCTCCAGATCCCATGCCTCCGTTCTGGGTAACCGGCTCAAATTAGAGTCCCCCACCCAGAGAATCGGGTTAACCGGGGCCAGAGCCCATTCCTTGGCACTCGCCCTGCCCTCATGGCGAACATGAAGGCTCCACCGAGAAGCTTCCTCCTGTCTCAGTTCTGGGGATTTCTTTTTGTCCCCTTGAGGGACTGGCTCCTCATCCCTGAATAACTCCTCCAAGATCCCCTCCTCAATCTCAATTACTTGAGGATCCTGTTTTTCTCCCTGGTGTTGGACCGGAGTCAAGGCCGGCAGGGTCACCCCTGCCTTGCTCATATAGGGCCCTATCCGCTTCCTTGCTTTTGGCATCCTTGACCGCTCCAAGGCTTCCTTTCCAGCTCTTTGGGCCCTTGCCCCCACAGTTTGGTCCACCTCCATTGGGACCACAACAATTTCCTCCGCTTCCTCTCGTTCTTGTTGTTTCTCTTCCTGCCCTGACTGATCTTGTAGCGGCCCAGATCCCGCTCCAGGGTCCCTACCAGACGGTCCTCCCGCCGCCTGTTCAGCTCCTCGGAAAATGAGGACCTTCACCAGCTTTTCCGCTCGTTGGACTGTGTCCTCCCTCAACCCCCTATATCTCCTCCGGGTCCACCTAATTGCGACTTGCCAGGCCTCTCTCCAATCTGCCTTCTGGCTGCTTGCCACCTCCCTACTTGCCCGCCTTAGGGCCCCCTGATAGTGTTCCTCCAGGATCCCTAGGCCGTTCCTCAACCATAAATTAGTGTTGTCCTGGAGTCTACACTCAGTTGTTACTGACTGGAAGGCCGGCTGTACCTTTTTCGCCTGAGTTGCCAAACGCGCCAATCTTCCAGGCGGGCCCTCCTGGCCTCTTTCCACCTCTGCATTGTAGTGGCATAACTTCAGGAAGGAGTGTAGTGCACGTACTGCACTTCTGAATTCTGGGTCCCCCTCCTTCCTGACTCCTTCCCCTTGCCCTTGTCTCCTTCCCTCATTTCCTGTTCCTTGTCTGTTCTCCACCTTCTTTCTCTGTCCTCCGTCCCCATACCTCCGTCTCCATGTAGCTCTATTCCCCACATTTCTTCTCCCTTCTGTTTCAGAAACCCCCCTTCCTCCTGCAATCGGTCTCCACCGTTCTTCCCTCCTTCTCCGTCTTCTTTCATCCACCTCCCTTCTTGCCTCTTCCCTTCTCCCCCGCCTCTCTCTTTCTTCACTCCAGTATCTCCTTGTTCCTCCTCCGATCCATCCCCTTCCTCCATCTCCCCGTCTTCTCGTCTCCTCCCTTCTTTCACTCCTCCTTTCCTCCTGGTATGTTCTGCCACGTATGTCTCTCCCCTCTGAATATCTCCTTCTCTCACTCGTCTCACTCCTCCTCCTTTCTCCATCCCGATGACTCCTTTCCGCTTCTCTTTCCCTCCTCTCCCTCCTTTCCTCCTGGTATGTTCTGCCACGTATGTCTCTCCTTCTCTCACTCGTCTCACTCCTCCTCCTTTCTCCATCCCGATGACTCCTTTCCGCTTCTCTTTCCCTCCTCTCCCTCTTTTCCTCCTGATATTGTCTTTTATCCATTTCTGCTTTGATTTTTTCTCCTAAGAGAAAGGAGAAGGAATGTGTATAATTACACATCGATTCTTTCACTTTTACAACATATCCCTAACTGGGTCCAAACACCCTCGTCCCTGATATCCATCTACTGGATACACCCCGGTAAGTCATGTCCGATGGCTCTGGCTAGGTTAGGTTTTTTGAGGATATTACAACAGCCCTTCCCCCTCCTGGTTTTTCAAAAGGGTTCCGGGACTGAGGAAATGCACTGGCCGACGCTTGTCTGACTACCTCGTCGGGTTACAGCTTCGGGACTATAATGGGAAAAAACTGTCTCCCCTGTGGGTATCGAATCACCGTGCTTTTGTGATTCCACTTATTTAATTGAGTATGGACCCCATTACACTTGGACAAGGGCCCTACTCAATTCAGAGGGTTAAGCTTAAATCCTAATGGATAAAGCAAAAAACCAACCAGCCTACTGACTAGATATACAGACCTAAACATCTCCCCTGATTAAATTAAGGCCTCGAATTGATTCCTTCATAGTAAGCGTAGATTTAATGTATAGAACTTTGCCATGGTGCTTAAACCAACAAGGTTTGTATTCCATAGTGTTACTATGGGTAGGTTTAGAGTACGAGTAGATTAAAGCATAGAACTCATTTCGTCCTAGTGTTTAAACCAACAAGGTTTATATTCCATAGTGTTACTATGGGTAAGTTTAGAGTAAGAGTAGATTAACCTGTTAAGCTTCAACCCCACTTTTGAAAAATCCCCAGAAATGGCATACCCAAACTGAAACAGATACAGTTCATGAACCCTTTGTACTAAAAGCACAAGTAAGATCTCATTTGAAAGCTGACACCTGGCAGTTTATTGTAAATGTGGAATTAATTAGTGATACTGAAAAAAAAATTATGAAAAATGTCTTCAAAGTTTTGTAAAGTTATTAGAAATGTATTTTTATGAAACATCTTCATGAAAATAAAATTGAAGTTGGCATTGTATCAATCTAGAAATGCACTGCAGCTAAAGCCACATGTCTGACCATGTTATATTTAAAATTTGAAGAAGAGAAGTTTAAAACTCTGCATTTAGTTAAATGTTTTTCAAGATCATGTCATATGAATTTATTTTGATTAGACTCTAAAATGCAAACTGGTGTTTATTGTCATCTTCTAGCATCTATTTAGACTATTTTCTCTATTGTTTTGTGGTGCAAACGAGCCCCATTCAGTGTCAGTCTCCCCTGTACACATTCACACCTCTCCAGCCTGGTTATGGGTCTAAATATGCTTTTCTTTTGTCTGCATTATAATCACTAACGACTGGCTATTCACACTGTTTCAATCCCTTTTTCTTTTATCAAAGTTCTCACTTCACATTTGAAACTGTATCAAATGCCCTTTTTGAAAAACGAAAAATTTCAGTAAGCATTCCTATTTAGAAAAATTCATAAAAATAACAGCTAATGTGCTGGCAGGTGCACAGAGTTAGCTAGCATGTTAGCTTAGCACACCATCAATACACGACAATTTATGTGATTAAAACCATGTTTGTGCTCCAAACTTACTTCATAACGCAAGTCGAGTGTTTTAAATAACCTTCTGTGATCTGATTTGGCTTCAGATGAAAAAATAAGACAGAAAATATATTAATTTATAGTATTCTGCAATGATAAACTCTATATCGATTAGCATTACATTATAAATATAATCTATTATTATGAAAATACCTGATATGGCTCGAAGAACACAGGTAAATCGAATATCATTGCAATCATGTTTATTGTCTTCAAAACATCTTTATCTGCATGTTACAGCGATCTCTGGAAGCATTGTTTGTGTCAGGGACTTCCTGGAATGTCACATGGTTATGCCACTTCTTCGTGTGTTCCATATATGGACTATTACTGTGCATAGAGCGCTCTCAGGCGGCCAGTATGAATTGAAAACACAGTACATCAGAGTATCCAGCGCTCATGATTACATCGACGCATTTGGGTATAAATTCAATAAATATTATTCCTGTCTATAGATATCTGATGTAAACCTATGAGAATATATCAATATTTCTCCAAATCTGCACATGTTTGAGCTAAAAGCCCTGAGGGACGTTGTTTTGTCAAGCTCTGTCATGACGATCGCACAGGAGTTTTTTTCTGAATGGAAGCGGCTGACGCTCATAATTCATATTAAAGGTAACGACTCATTTTTTAATTACATAACTCCTGACACAAATTAAGACATAACTGTCACTATAAGTTTATCAGAATACAATAGTGGTCAAATACTGAAACTTGAGTCTTATATCTTTTTAATGATGTATAGTTTGTCAAGGTAATAACATTAAATCTGATAGTAACTTTGAACTATTTAAAAAAAAAAAACGCTTCAGTGCGCCCGCGCTCTGGTGAAGCTTAACAGGTTAAGGCATAGAATTCATTTATCCATAGTCTACTAATGAATCGCCACTAAGTAGAAGAAACCATGGGCCTACTATGGTTAGGCTATCACTGGTACAAACTTTAGCCAACCAAGACCCATTTTCAAAAGAAGAAAACCGTTCCTCAAAACATTATTTCTTAGACAAAAACACCTCTTCCCCATTTCCGAAATTTCTTAGAAAAAATCGTTTTTATCGATTTAACCAAAAAACCCGAACTCCACAGGCCTATTATGGGTGACCGAAACCGAACTCCACAGGGCTATTATGGGTAGGAGAAGGAACTGGTGTGAGCTCCAGTCTCCATCGATTTAACCGAAACCGAACTTCACAGAGCTACTATGGGTAGGATTAGGAAAAGAAATCGGTGTGAGCTCCAGTCTCCATCGATTTAACCGAAACCGAACTCCACAAGGCTACTATGGGTAGGATTGGGAAAAGAGCTGGTGTAAGCTTCAGTCTCCTACTATGGGTAGGATTAGAAAAAGAAAAAGAAATCGGTGTGAGCTCCAGTCCCCATCGATTTAACCGAAACCGAACTTCACAGAGCTACTATGGGTAGGATTAGGAAAAGAAATCGGTGTGAGCTCCCGTCTCCATCAATTTAACCGAAACCAAACTCCACAGGGCTACTATGGGTAGGGTTAGGAATAGAGCGGGTGTAAGCCTCAGTCTCCTACTATGGGTAGGATTAGGAATAGAGCGGGTGTAAGCCTCAGTCTCCTACTATGGGTAGGATTAGGAATAGAGCGGGTGTAAGCCTCAGTCTCCTACTATGGGTAGGATTAGGAAAAGAGCTGGTGTAAGCCTCAGTCTTCTACTATGGGTAGGATTAGGAAAAGAGCTGGTGTAAGCTTCCGTCTCCTACTATGGGTAGGATTAGGAAAAGAGCTTGGTGTAAGCTTCAGTCTCCTACTATGGGTAGGATTAGGAAAAGAAATCGGTGTGAGCTCCCATTGATTTCACCAAAACCAAACTCCAGAAGGCTACTATGGGTAGAATTAGGGAGGAAATCTAACTCCACTCGGTGTGCTCATAATACTTTTTTCTATATAAAGGGGCTCAGATTGAGAAGTAATTCTGGAATCATTTTTTCCAAGAACCTTCCCCCATCATCATATCATGCCCTTTTTTTTCCTTCCACTTCTTCAAATTCTATCTGATTTTAAGCAAAAAAGATGAAGATGAACCAGAAGATGCCGACCTGCTTAGGACCGACACCCCCCTAAGGGTCTGCTTAGACCCGTGTTCATCCTCCTCACCCGGTCCCACCCCGACCCAATGAGTCGGAGAGGAACCGGAGAGGATGTTTTGTGACTCCGTTGATCCGACCACCTCCGTTCTTCCCTAGATTCCTTTATTCTCCAATGAGTCGCCTCCAAGTTATGTTACCGAGATCTCTCTTCTCTCATTCAGACCATTTGGGAACCAGGCTCTTAATTTTTCAATCCAAATGTATTCCTTGCACAATCTCTGTCTTAAAGTCCACTTCGGGTTATGTTCCAAGCCTCTTATTCTCAACTTCTGTAAGCCATGTTGTCCAAAATGCTGAATCAGTGCCCGTCTGCTGTTGTCCAACTTCCCCTTCCTGATCACATATCTGTGCTGATATAGACGAGTCTTGATGGAGTTCTTTGTCTGACCCACGTAATGCTTACCACATCGGCTGCACTGAATCGCGTAAATACAGTTCTTCGTTTTCAAAGGAATTCTAGGAAGAAAGAACGCCCTTGATTGCCCCCTAGCTTTAATGACCCGAGGTCTATTTATTGCTGGTGGCTTCCCACCTTTTTCCTTAGGAAGCCGACTATGAACCAGTAAATCCCGTAAATTTGTGTTTCTCTTGTAGGCTGCAAGAAGAGCAATATGCTGTCCTTCTGCGGTCTCTGCCAATGTCTCCTCAAAATTGCCCCTGATCTCCCTATTCAGTCTAGCCGCCTCTGGGGTATATGAAAAAATGGCCGGAACTAAAACCTTGCCCACTCCTGAAGGTCCAGGCTCCGGGTTCGCATGTAACCGGCAATGTTCTTTATAAATCCCTCTAAGCCGCGATCTAGAATAACCCCTCGTCCGAAGCGCACAAAACAATGTGTGTTTGGCTTCCTGAAAATCATCCTCCCTTGAACAAATTCTCCTAAATCTGAGAAGCTGAGATAACACTATACCCCTGAATGTATGTCTGGGATGATAACTGTGATGGTGTAACAGGGCATGAGTATCCGTCTCCTTGAAAAACATCTTGAAATCCAACTGTCCTGTAGAAACAAAATCCGGCCCCTTATACACTGTTGTATCCAAGAACTCGATCGCCTGTTCTTTAACCACCGCTTGTACCTTAATCGAGGCATGATGCGCATTTAGAATCCCTAAAAAAACTTCAAAGTCCTGCTGACTATGACTCCATAATCCCCAGACATCATCCAAAAACCGAAAGTATGCTAAGGGAACCTTTTCACACTTGGGAAAAACCGTTTCTTCCCATTGGGCCATGTATATATTTGCATATGCTGGTGCAAACCTTTTTCCCATGGCTGTCCCTTTGATCTGTAGGTACCATTCCCCCTCGAACTCAAAATCATTACAGGTCAAACTTAACTCCAAGAGTTCCAAAATTGCTTCATCTGGTCTAGAGATGTCCGGGTATCGGATAAAACAGTCTCGCACTGCCTTCAACCCTAAAGGCGTCTCAATGTTAGTGTAGAGACTCTCCACATCCAATGAAAAGAAAATTACCCCTGAGGGTACTCTCAAACCTTTTACCTTATCCAAAAAGTCATAGGTGTCCCTGATATAACTAGAATGTCTAGTAGATAGGGGATAGGAGTTAAGGAGGGATAGGGATAGGAGTCCTAACGGTCCAGGAGTTATGAGCAATTTAGTACTTTTGGTTGCTGTAGCGCCACCTACGGGCCAATCAGGGTCATACTCTGATAGGTTCTCCCCAAACTGAGGCCCTACCCCCTGGCTAGGTTTCAAGTCTCTAGGCCTTACGGTTTGGGCTACACGATGCGTTTTAGTTTTTTTTTTTTTTTCAAATAGCAATTACAATAGGTTTTCAGCACTTCGTGCTTGAACACCTAATAATGGGCGACCTTTTTGACAGTTGTAGCGCCACCTATGGTCCGATCTCCATGAAACTTTGGATGCTTCTTCACCATGTTATGACACATGTGCTCGTCAATTTTTGTGAAGTTATGAGTTTTTATTTATGATTTATAGGCTTTTGTGTATTTTGACACGCCCCCTTTTCTAAATGACCCTGTTACAGTGAACCAAAGGGCAAAGTTCAACTTTTTTTTGATAATTATTGATCTAGAGAGTCCAGAGAATTGTCCTAGACTGGTCTGGTTCCGATCGGGCCAAAAACCAGGGACTAGTTCGCAAAAGTAGGTTTTGGACAAAATTGGCCTATACAAATTTTTTTTTTGCTCAAATCGAGAATCCGAGATATACATCTTGTCCGTCTTGAGCCAAGGAGCACAGTGGTGTACAAAACTTGATTCTAAGTCAAACGGTCCAGGAGTTATGAGCAATTTAGTACTTTTGGTTGCTGTAGCGCCACCTACGGGCCAATCAGGGTCATACTCTGATAGGTTCTCCCCAAACTGAGGCGCTACCCCCTGGCCAGGTTTCAAGTCTCTAGGCCTTACGGTTTGGGCTGCAGTATGCGTTTTAGTTTTTTTTTTTTTTTCAAATAGCAATTACAATAGGTTTTCAGCACTTCGTGCTTGAACACCTAATAATGGGCGACCTTTTTGACAGTTATAGCGCCACCTATGGTCCGATCTCCATGAAACTTTGCATGCTTCTTCACCATGTTATGACACATGTGCTCGTCAATTTTTGTGAAGTTATGAGTTTTTATTTATGATTTATAGGCTTTTGAGTGTATTTTGACACGCCCCCTTTTCTAAATGACCCTGTTACAGTGAACCAAAGGGCAAAGTTCAACTTTTTTTTGAAAATTATTGATCTAGAGAGTCCAGAGAATTGTCCTAGACTGGTCTGGTTCCGATCGGGCCAAAAACCAGGGACTAGTTCGCAAAAGTAGGTTTTTAACATATTCGTGAATATTTAATGAACGGTTTGATTGACAGCAATGGTTCTAGAGGCAAAGTTGTTCAGCATGAGGAGATCTATCAAATGATATGCATTTTGTGGGAATATGTGCACCACCACGTGATTACAGAGCCGTAGAACTCGTTAGCGCCAACTAGTGGCCGATTTTTTTCAAAACTCTTACAGACCACTTGGGCCATGAGTCAAACATGCCCATCGAGTTTCGTTCCGATCGGCCTTCGTTAACCTCGTCTCATAGGTGCTCAAACTTCATTGGCCGATGGCGGCCATGTTTTTTGAGATACGCCAATGTCCTCATATATATACATGGGGCCTTGGACCAAGACACTGCATACCAATTTTCAAGTCAATCGGACAAACCACTAGGTGGCCATATGTTTTTTTCATGTTATAGCGCCACCTAGAGCTCAATCGATGCGATTTTTTTACTGTGACCCCAGACTGTCCTTATACATATTTGTGCCAAGTTTGGTCAACTTATCTCATTTACTTCTGGAGTTATAGCCGTTTTAGTAAAATAGGCTCCTCCCACAACGTTCATTTTGCACCCCCTAGCGACCCTGAATCGAAAACTCAAATTTTTTTCAATAATTATTGATATTCAGACTCCAGAGAACATTTCTGCACTGGTTTGGTTCCGATCGGGCAAAAAACCAGGGACTAGTTTGCAAAAGTCGTTTTTTGACCAAATTCAAAATGGCGGAAAATCTATCATGGCGGAAATGAAATCGGAGATATACGTTTTGTTCTCCAGGTTCTCAGCTTTCCATTGATATAAGACACTTGAGTCTACGACATACGGTTTAGGAGTTATGAGCAGTTTCGCGCAATTGGTTGCTATAGCGCCACCTATGGGCCAATCGGGCTCATAATTTGATAACCTCTCCTCGATTTTTGTACTACCATCTGACAAAGTTTCAAGTCTCTAGCACTTACGGTTTGGTCTGCACGATGCGTTTTACGGCAGAATAATAATAATAATAATAATAATAATTAAAGCTGCTAGCAGCATTTAGCGGTGTTCAAGCAGTTAAGGCAGTTAAGGCAGTTAAGCGTATAAGCATCAAAAGACATTATGTTTTATGTAGCAAGCATTTAAACATTTCCATTATAGATGGAACAGCCTATCTTTAGCATGATTTACCATGATATACAGTATTTTTGTGTGATTTTTCAGGCCTTTAATCACAAAAGCATCAAAAGACATTAAGTTTTATTTAGCATACATTTAACCACAGACATAATAGATGGAAAACACCATTTACAGCCAATACAAGCAATTTACCATAGGAAATACATGGTTTTAAAGCTTTTCAACAGTTATAGCGCCACCTATTGTCCGATCTCCATAAAACTTTGCATGCTTGTTCATGATGTTATGTCACATATGCTCACCAATTTTTGTGAAGTTCTGAGTTTTTTTTAATGATTTATAGGCTTTTGAGTGTGTTTTGACACGCCCCTTTTTATAAATTACCCTGTTATAGCAAACCAAAGGGCAAAGTTCAACTTTTTTTCGATAATTATTGATCTAGAGAGTCCAGAGAATTGTCCTAGACTGGTGTGGTTCCGATCGGGCGAAAAACCAGGGACTAGTTCGCAAAAGTAGGTTTTTAACATATTCGTGAATATTTAATGAACGGTTTGATTGACAGCAATGGTTATAGAGGCAAAGTTGTTCAGCATGAGGAGATCTATCAAATGATATGCATTTTGTGGGGATATGTGCAACACCACGTGATTACAGAGCCGTAAAACTCGGTAGCGCCAACTAGTGGCCGATTTCTTTCAAAACTCTTACAGGCTTCTTCGGCCATGAGTCGAACATGCCCATCGAGTTTCGTTCCGATCGGCCTCCGTTAACCTCGTCTCATAGGTGCTCAAACTTCATTGGCCAATGGCAGCCATGTTTTTTGAGATACACAAATATCCTTTTACACATACATGGGGCCTTGGACCAAGACACTGCATACCAATTTTCAAGTAAATCGGACTAACGGTCACGTGGCCACACCCCTTTTTATGTTTTTTTAATGTTATAGCGCCACCTAGTGTTAAATCGACGCGGTTTTTTTACTGTGACCCCAGACTGTCCTTATACACATGTGTGCCAAGTTTGGTGAAGATATCTCATTTACTTCTGGAGTTATAGCCGTTTTAGTAAAATAGGCTCCTCCCACAACTTTCATTTTGCGCCCCCTAGCAACAGGTTATCGAAATTTCAACTTTTTTTCGATAATTATTGATATTCAGACTCCAGAGAACATTTCTGCACTGGTTTGGTTCCGATCAGGCAAAAAACCAGGGACTAGTTCGCAAAAGTCGTTTTTTGACAAAATTCAAAATGGCGGAAAATCTTTCATGGCGGAAATGAAATCGGAGATATACGTTTTTTAAGTCAAGAGTCCAGCTTTCCAATGATATAAGACACTTGAGGCTACGCCTTACGGTTTAGGAGTTATGAGCAGTTACGCGCAATTGATTGCTATAGTGCCACCTATGGGCCAATTGGGGTCATACTTTGATAACCTCTCCTCGATTTTTGTACTACCATTTGACAAAGTTTCAGAGCTCCAGCCCTTACGGTTTGGGCTGCACGATGCGTTTTAGGGGAAAATAATAATAATAATAATAATTAAAGCTGCTAGCAGCATTTAGCGGTGTTCAAGCAGTTAAGGCAGTTAAGGCAGTTAAGCCTATAAGCATCAAAAGACATTACGTTTTATGTAGCAAGCATTTAAACATTTCCATTATAGATGGAATAGACTATCTTTAGCATGATTTACCATGATATACAGTATTTTAGTGTGATTTTTCAGGCCTTTAATCACAAAAGCATCAAAAGACATTAAGTTTTATTTAGCATACATTTAACCACAGACATAATAGATGGAAAAGACCATTTACAGCCAATACAAGCAATTTACCATAGGAAATACATGGTTTTAAAGCTTTTCAACAGTTATAGCGCCACCTATTGTCCGATCTCCATAAAACTTTGCATGCTTGTTCATGAGGTTATGTTACATATGCTCACCAATTTTTGTGAAGTTCTGAGTTTTTATTTATGATTTATAGGCTTTTGAGTGTGTTTTGATGCGCCCCTTTTTATAAATTACCCTGTTATAGCAAACCAAAGGGCAAAGTTCAACTTTTTTTCGATAATTATTGATCTAGAGAGTCCAGAGAATTGTCCTAGACTGGTCTGGTTCCAATCGGGCGAAAAACCAGGGACTAGTTCGCAAAAGTAGGTTTTTAACATATTCGTGAATATTTAATGAACGGTTTGATTGACAGCAATGGTTATAGAGGCAAAGTTGTTCAGCATGAGGAGATCTATCAAATGATATGCATTTTGTGGGGATATGTGCAACACCACGTGATTACAGAGCCGTAAAACTCGGTAGCGCCAACTAGTGGCCGATTTCTTTCAAAACTCTTACAGGCCTCTTCGGCCATGAGTCGAACATGCCCATCGAGTTTCGTTCCGATCGGCCTCCGTTAACCTCGTCTCATAGGTGCTCAAACTTCATTGGCCAATGGCGGCCATGTTTTTTGAGATACACCAATATCCTTTTACACATACATGGGGCCTTGGACCAAGACACTGCATACCAATTTTCAAGTCAATCGGACTAACGGTCACGTGGCCACACCCCTTTTCATGTTTTTTTAATGTTATAGCGCCACCTAGTGTTAAATCGACGCGGTTTTTTTACTGTTACCCCAGACTGTCCTTATACACATGTGTGCCAAGTTTGGTGAAGATATCTCATTTACTTCTGGAGTTATAGCCGTTTTAGTAAAATAGGCTCCTCCCACAACGTTTATTTTGCGCCCCCTAGCGACAGGTTATCGAAATTTCAACTTTTTTTCGATAATTATTGATATTCAGACTCCAGAGAACATTTCTGCACTGGTTTGGTTCCGATTGTGCAAAAAACCAGTGACTAGTTCGCAAAAGTAGGTTTTTGACAAATTTCAAAATGGCGGAAAAATTTGCATACCGGAAATGAAATCGGAGATATACGTTTTTTAAGTCAAGAGTCCAGCTTTCCAATGATATAAGACACTTGAGGCTACGCCTTACGGTTTAGGAGTTATGAGCAGTTACGCGCAATTGATTGCTATAGCGCCACCTATGGGCCAATTGGGGTCATACTTTGATAACCTCTCCTCGATTTTTGTACTACCATTTGACAAAGTTTCAGAGCTCCAGCCCTTACGGTTTGGGCTGCACGATGCGTTTTAGGGGAAAATAATAATAATAATAATAATAAAAATCCTTACAATTACAATAGGTTTTCAGCACTTCGTGCTTGAACACCTAATTAAAGCTGCAAGCAGCATTTATCGGGGTTCAAGCAGTTAAGGCCTTTTAAGGCCGTTAAGCACAAAAGCATCAAAAGACATTAAGTTTTATGTAGTAAGCATGATTTACCATGTTATACTACATTTCAGTGTGATTTTTCATGATTTACCATGTTCCAGTATGATTTACCATGTTCCAGTATGATTTTCCATAGTTTACCTTGATATACCATGTTATAGGATGATTTACCATGATATAGCACATTCTAGAATAATTTACCAGGATTCTAGCATGATTTACCTTTTTTACTATGATTTACCATGTTTCTAGCCAATGCTGAAAGCTGATAAAAAGATTAGAAATGTGTAATGCTGCTGCTCCATCTAGTGGACAACAGTGCTATTACAGCCTACTTATACAATATGCCATGTTTTTCATATCATTTAATCTACACACACTCATTCTGTTGTAGATAGAGACATTTGGAACTTCAGGATCCAATGTGACTCAATTGTCACTTCAATAGATGATTTTTGACTAAATGTTTTTGTAAATGTTAAAATAGTGAATTTATAAAGTCTAAATATTCATTATAGTTGAGTAGTGTGACAAAATGACTTTTTTTAAACAGCAGGGGGCAGTAAAATACCACTTATTGGCTTAATAGGCCATTATGCTCATATAATGTTCACCTTTTTAACTGTTATACAGGCATATTTTGTCCAATCTGTCCGAAAATTTTCATGATTATTTAGAGTCATGGCCCACATGTTCAGACTTGTTTTTAATAACATCTGAGCATTCATTGAAGAGATATAGGCTTTCGGGGACGCTCAGTCAAGGCTACACATTGAAGTGACCCTATTATAGCCATCAAAATGCAGAAGTTCAACCTTTTCTGATAATTATTGCTCTAGAGAGTCCAGAGAATTGTACTGCACTAGTTTTGAACGTTATTATATTAAATTTATATGATCTTAGATGGAACAAACCATTTACAGTCAATACTGGCAATTTACCATTGGGAATACATGGTTTTTAAGATTTTTAACAGTTATAGCGCCAGCTATTGTCCGATCTCCATGAAACTTTGCATGCTTGTTAATGATGTTATGTCACATATGCTCACCAATTTTTGTAAAGTTCTGAGTTTTTATTTATGATTTATAGGCTTTTGAGTGTATTTTGCCACGCCCATTTTCTAAATGACCCTGTTATAGTGAACCAAAGGGCAAAATTCAACTTTTTTTTGATAATTATTAATCTAGAGAGTCCAGAGAATTGTCCTAGACTGGTCTGGTTCCGATCGGGCGAAAAACCTAGGACTAGTTCGCAAAAGTAGGTTTTTAACATTTTTGTGAATATTTAATGAACGTTTTGATTGACAGCAATGGTTCTAGAGGCAAAGTTGTTCAACATGAGGAGATCTATCAATTGATATGCATATTTTGGGGATGTGTGCAACACCACGTGATTACAGAGCCGTAGAACTCGTTAGCGCCAACTAGTGGCCGATTTTTTTCAAAACTCTTACAGACCTCATGGGCCATAAGTCGAACATGCCCATCGAGTTTCGTTCCGATCAGCCTTCGTTAACCTCGTCTCATAGGTGCTCAAACTTCATTGGCCGATGGCGGCCATGTTTTTTGAGATACGCCAATGTCCTCATACACGTACATGGTGCCTTGGTCCAAGACACTGCATACCAATTTTCAAGTCAATCGGACTAACGGTCAGGTGGCCACACCCCCTTTTATGTTTTTTTAATGTTATAGCGCCACCTAGTGTTAGATCGACGCGGTTTTTTTACTGTAACCCCAAACTGTCCTCATACACATGTGTGTCAAGTTTGGTGAAGATATCTCATTTACTTCTCGAGTTATAGCCATTTTAGTAAAATAGGCTCCTCCCACAACGATCATTTTGCGCCCCCTAGCAACCGGAAATCGAAATGTCAACTTTTTTTTGATAATTATTAATATTCAGACTCCAGAGAACATTTCTGCACTGGTTTGGTTCCGATCGGGCAAAAAACCAGGGACTAGTTCGCAAAAGTCGTTTTTTGACAAAATTCAAAATGGCGGAAAAATTTCCATACCGGAAATGAAATCGGAAATATACATTTTTTTCAGTATCCATTCAGCTTTCCAATGATATAAGACACTTGAGTCTACGACATACGGTCTAGGAGTTATGAGCCATTTCGCGCAATTGATTGTTATAGCGCCACCTATGGGCCAATTGGGCTCATAATTTGATAACCTCTCCTCGATTTTTGTACTACCATCTGACAAAGTTTCAGAGCTCCAGCATTTACGGTTTGGGCTGCACGATGCGTTTTAGGGGAGAATAATAATAATAATAATAATTAAAGCTGCAAGCAGCATTTAGCGGTGTTCAAGCAGTTAAGGCCTTTAAGGCCGTTAAGCACAAAAGCATCAAAATACATTAAGTTTTATGTAGCAAGCATGATTTACCATGATATACTACATTTCAGTGTGATTTTTCATGATTTACCATGTTCCAGTATGATTTACCATGAATCTAGCATAATTTACCATAGTTTTACCATGATTTACCATCTTCTAGTATGATTTACCATGAATCTAGCATGATTCACCATAGTTTTACCATGATTTTCCATGTTCTAGTATGATTTACCATGAATCTAGCATGATTCACAATGTTCTAGTATGCTTTACATGATTTACCCTGTTGTAGCATAATTTACCATCGTTTACCATGATTTACCACGCTCTGGTATGATTTACCATGAATCTAGCATGATTTACCATAGTTTTACCATGATATTCCATGTTGTAGTATGCTTTACATGATTTACCCTGTTCTAGCATGATTTACTGCGTTCTAGTATGATTTACCATGCATGTGTCAGTACAAATAAAGTGTTACACTCTGACAAAATATGATTGTGATATAATAGTAATTGTTATATAATGGATTTTATAGTAAGCATGGATAATGCAGTTAACATGGAATAATTGGTTTGCTTTTGTTGAAACTCAAGGCTGTTAAAATGAAAGTGAGCCAATAAGTGGTCTTCTACTGCCCTCTGCTGGCCACTCTACTTATTAATAAAGTCTTTTTGCATTCATATCTACACACACCCACACACACAAGTCATTATGAAAATATATGAAATGCTTATAGACCATTAAAATATATGTCTTTGCAAGCTATTAATCAGATTATTCAGGATTTATTCAAAAACATGGGACTACACACACACATTCTGTTGTAGATAAAGTGATCTGAACTGTGTCTCATTCAGGATTAACATTTGTCTGTGACACGATGCTTCAATAGATGAATTTTGACAAAATGTGAGTGTAAATGTTAAAATAGTGATTTTATAAACTCTAAATAAGAATAATAGAATATTAGTAGTTAGTAGCATGACAAAATTACTATTTTAAACAGCAGGGGGCAGTAGAATACAACTTATTGGCTTAATATGCCATTATGTTATAGCTTTAACCTTTT
The DNA here is from genome assembly GCA_030578255.1 of Tiaroga cobitis. Lineage (NCBI taxonomy): Eukaryota > Metazoa > Chordata > Actinopteri > Cypriniformes > Leuciscidae > Tiaroga > Tiaroga cobitis. Next base: position 246,185 of record JAROOI010000089.1, read on the forward strand.
AAACTGTTATAGATGCATTATTTCTTATCTTAATTAGAGTCACATGTTCTGACTTGTTTTTAAGAAGATCTGAGCATTCATTGACGAGATATAGGCTTTCTTGTCAAGGCTACATATTGAAGTGACCCTATTTTGCCATCCAAATGAAGAAGTTATAACTTTTCTGATAATTATTTATCTAGAGAGTCCAGAGAATTGTACTGCCCTGATTTTGAACATTATGATATAAATATTGTATGATCATAAATGGAACACCATTTACAGCCAATACAGGCAATTTACCATAGGAAATACATGGTTTTAAAGCTTTTCAACAGTTATAGCGCCACCTATTGTCTGATCTCCATAAAACTTTGCATGCGTGTTCATGATGTTATGGCACACATGCTCACCAATTTTTGTGAAGTTCTGAGTTTTTATTTATGATTTATAGGCTTTTGAGTGTGTTTTGACACGCCCCTTTTTATAAATGATCCTGTTATAATGAACCAAATGGCAAAGTTCAACTTTTTTTCGATAATTATTGATCTAGAGAGTCCAGAGAATTGTACTGCACTGATTTTGAACATTATGATATGAAAATTATATGACCATAGATGGAAAAGACCATTTACAGCCAATACAAGCAATTTACCATAGGAAATACATGGTTTTAAACCTTTTTAACAGTTATAGCGCCACCTATTGTCCGATCTCCATAAAACTTTGCATGCTTGTTCATGATGTTATGTCACATATGCTCACCAATTTTTGTGAAGATCTGAGTTTTTTTTAATGATTTATAGGCTTTTGAGTGTGTGTTGACAAGCCCCTTTTTATAAATGATCATGTTATAGCAAACCAAAGGGCAAATTTCTACTTTTTTTCAATAATTATTAATCTAGAGAGTCCAGAAAATTGACCTAGACTGGTCTGGTTCCGATCGGGCGAAAAACCAGGGACTAGTTCGCAAAAGTAGGTTTTTAACATATTTGTGAATATTTAATTAAAGATTTGATTGACAGCAATAGTTCTAGAGGCAAAGTTGTTTAGCATGAGGAGATCTATCAAATGATATGCATTTTGTGGGGATATGTGCAACACCACGTGATTACAGAGCCGTAAAACTTATTAGCGCCAACTAGTGGCCGATTTCTTTCAAAACTCTTACAGGCCTCTTGGGCCATGAGTCGAACATGCCCATCGAGTTTCGTTCCGATCGGCCTCCGTTAACCTCGTCTCATAGGTGCTCAAACTTCATTGGCCGATGGCGGCCATGTTTTTTGAGATACGCCAATATCCTTTTACACATACATGGAGCCTTGGACCAAGACACTGCATACCAATTTTCAAGTCAATCGGACTAACGGTCACGTGGCCACACCCCTTTTTATGCTTTTTTAATGTTATAGCGCCACCTAGTGTTAAATCGACGCGGTTTTTTTACTGTGACCCCAGACTGTCCTTATACACATGTGTGCCAAGTTTGGTGAAGATATCTCATTTACTTCTGGAGTTATAGCCGTTTTAGTAAAATAGGCTCCTCCCACAACGTTCATTTTGCGCCCCCTAGCAACAGGTTATCGAAATTTCAACTTTTTTTCAATAATTATTGATATTCAGACTCCAGAGAACATTTCTGCACTGGTTTGGTTCCGATTGTGCAAAAAACCAGGGACTAGTTCGCAAAAGTAGGTTTTTGACAAATTTCAAAATGGCGGAAAAATTTGCATACCGGAAATGAAATCGGAGATATACGTTTTTTAAGTCAAGAGTCCAGCTTTCCAATGATATAAGACACTTGAGGCTACGCCTTACGGTTTAGGAGTTATGAGCAGTTACGCGCAATTGATTGCTATAGCGCCACCTATGGGCCAATTGGGGTCATACTTTGATAACCTCTCCTCGATTTTTATACTACCATTTGACAAAGTTTCAGAGCTCCAGCCCTTACGGTTTGGGCTGCACGATGCGTTTTAGGGGAAAATAATAATAATAATAATAATTAAAGCTGCTAGCAGCATTTAGCGGTGTTCAAGCAGTTAAGGCAGTTAAGGCAGTTAAGCGTATAAGCATCAAAAGACATTACGTTTTATGTAGCAAGCATTTAAACATTTCCATTATAGATGGAATAGACTATTTTTAGCATGATTTACCATGATATACAGTATTTTAGTGTGATTTTTCAGGCCTTTAATCACAAAAGCATCAAAAGACATTAAGTTTTATTTAGCATACATTTAACCACTGACATAATAGATGGAAAACACCATTTACAGCCAATACAAGCAATTTACCATAGGAAATGCATGGTTTTAAAGCTTTTCAACAGTTATAGCGCCACCTATTGTCCGATCTCCATAAAACTTTGCATGCTTGTTCATGATGTTATGTCACATATGCTCACCAATTTTTGTGAAGTTCTGAGTTTTTATTTATGATTTATAGGCTTTTGAGTGTATTTGCCACGCCCATTTTCTAAATGACCCTGTTATAGTGAACCAAAGGGCAAAGTTCAACTTTTTTTTGATAATTATTAATCTAGAGAGTCCAGAGAATTGTCCTAGACTGGTCTGGTTCCGATCGGGCAAAAAACCAGGGACTAGTTTGCAAAAGTAGGTTTTTAACATATTCGTGAATATTTAATGAACGGTTTGATTGACAGCAATGGTTATAGAGGCAAAGTTGTTCAGCATGAGTAGATCTATCAAATGATATGCATGTTTTGGCGATATGTGCAACACCACGTGATTACAGAGCCGTAAAACTTGATAGCGCCAACTAGTGGCCGATTTCTTTCAAAACTCTTACAGGCCTCTACGGCCATGAGTCGAACATGCCCATTGAGTTTCGTTCCGATCGGCCTCCGTTAACCTCGTCTCATAGGTGCTCAAACTTCATTGGCCCATGGCGGCCATGTTTTTGAGATACGCCAATATCCTTTTACACATACATGGGGCCTTGGACCAAGACACTGCATACCAATTTTCAAGTCAATCGGACTAACGGTCACGTGGCCACACCCCTTTTTATGTTTTTTTAATGGTATAGCGCCACCTAGTGTTAAATCGACGCGTTTTTTTTACTGTAAACTCAGACTGTCCTTATACACATGTGTGCCAAGTTTGGTGAAGATATCTCATTTACTTCTGGAGTTATAGCCGTTTTAGTAAAATAGGCTCCTCCCACAACGTTAATTTTGCGCCCCCTAGCGACAGGTTATCGAAATTTCAACTTTTTTTCGATAATTATTGATATTCAGACTCCAGAGAACATTTCTGCACTAGTTTGGTTCCGATTGTGCAAAAAACCAGGGACTAGTTCGCAAAAGTAGGTTTTTGACAAATTTCAAAATGGCGGAAAAATTTGCATACCGGAAATGAAATCGGAGATATACGTTTTTTAAGTCAAGAGTCCAGCTTTCCAATGATATAAGACACTTGAGGCTACGCCTTACGGTTTAGGAGTTATGAGCAGTTACGCGCAATTGATTGCTATAGCGCCACCTATGGGCCAATTGGGGTCATACTTTGATAACCTCTCCTCGATTTTTGTACTACCATTTGACAAAGTTTCAGAGCTCCAGCCCTTACGGTTTGGGCTGCACGATGCGTTTTAGGGGAAAATAATAATAATAATAATAATAATTAAAGCTGCAAGCAGCATTTAGCGGTGTTCAAGCAGTTAAGGCCTTTAAGGCCATTAAGCACAAAAGCATCAAAAGACATTAAGTTTTATTCAGCATACATTTAAACACTGACATAATAGATGGAAAAGACCATTTACAGCCAATACAGGCAATTTACCATAGGAAATACATGGTTTTAAAGCTTTTCAACAGTTATAGCGCCACCTATTGTCCGATCTCCATGAAACTCTGCATGCTTCTTCACCATGTTATGACACATGTGCTCATCAATTTTTGTGAAGTTCTGAGTTTTTATTTATGATTTATAGGCTTTTGAGTGTGTTTTGACACGCCCATTTTTATTAATGACCTTGTTATAGCAAACCAAAGGGCAAAGTTCAACTTTTTTTCGATAATTATTGATCTAGAGAGTCCAGAGAATTGTCCTAGACTGGTCTGGTTCCGATCGGGCGAAAAACCAGGGACTAGTTCGCAAAAGTAGGTTTTTAACATATTCGTGAATATTTAATGAACGGTTTGATTGACAGCAATGGTTCTAGAGGCAAAGTTGTTCAGCATGAGAAGATCTATCAAACGATATGCATATTGTGGGGATGTGTGCAACACCACGTGATTACAGAGCCGTAAAACTCGTTAGCGCCAACTAGTGGCCGATTTCTTTCAAAACTCTTACAGACCTCTTGGGCCATGAGTCGAACATGCCCAGCGAGTTTCGTTCCGATTGGCTTCCGATAACCTTGTCTTATAGGTGCTCAAATTCATTGGCCAATGGCAGCCATGTTTTTTGAGATACGCCAATATCCTTTTACACATACATGGGGCCTTGGACCAAGACACTGCATACCAATTTTCAAGTCAATCGGACTAATGGTCAGGTGGCCACACCCCTTTTTATGTTTTTTTAATGTTATAGCGCCACCTAGTGTTAGATCGACGCGATTTTTTTGCTGTGACCCCAGACTGTCCTCATACACATGTGTATAAAGTTTGGTGAAGATATCTCATTTCGTTCACGAGTTATAGCCATTTGAGTAAAATAGGCTCCTCCCACAACGTTTATTTTGCGCCCCCTAGCGACCAGAAATCGAAAATTCAACTTTTTTTTGATAATTATTGATATGCAGACTCCAGAGAACATTTCTGCACTGGTTTGGTTCCGATCGGGCAAAAAACCAGGGACTAGTTCGCAAAAGTAGGTTTTGGACAAAACCGGAAATGACGGAAAAATTTGCATACCGGAAATGAAATCGGAGATATACGTTTTTTAAGTCAAGAGTCCAGCTTTCCAATGATATAAGACACTTGAGTCTACGACATAGGGTCTAGGAGTTAGGATCACTTTCGCGTTTTTGTTGCTATAGCGCCACCTATGGGCCAATCGGGCTCATACTCTCTCAACCTCTCCTCGATTTCTGTGCTACCTTAATCCCAAATATCAAGTCTCTAGCCCTTACGGTTTGGGCTGCACGATGCGTTTTAGGGCGGAATAATAATAATAATAATAATAATAATTAAAGCTGCAAGCAGCATTTAGCGGTGTTCAAGCAGTTAAGGCAGTTAAGGCAGTTAAGCGTATAAGCATCAAAAGACATGTTTTATGTAGCAAGCATTTAAACATTTCCATTATAGATGGAATAGACTATCTTTAGCATGATTTACCATGATATACAGTATTTTTGTGTGATTTTTCAGGCCTTTAATCACAAAAGCATCAAAAGACATTAAGTTTTATTTAGCATACATTTAACCACAGACATAATAGATGGAAAACACCATTTACAGCCAATACAAGCAATTTACCATAGGAAATACATGGTTTTAAAGCTTTTCAACAGTTATAGCGCCACCTATTGTCCGATCTCCATAAAACTTTGCATGCTTGTTCATGATGTTATGTCACATATGCTCACCAATTTTTGTGAAGTTCTGAGTTTTTATTTATGATTTATAGGCTTTTGAGTGTGTTTTGACACGCCCCTTTTTATAAATTACCCTGTTATAGCAAACCAAAGGGCAAAGTTCAACTTTTTTTCAATAATTATTGATCTAGAGAGTCCAGAGAATTGTCCTAGACTGGTCTGGTTCCAATCGGGCAAAAAACCAGGGACTAGTTTGCAAAAGTAGGTTTTTAACATATTCGTGAATATTTAATGAACGGTTTGATTGACAGCAATGGTTACAGAGGCAAAGTTGTTCAGCATGAGGAGATCTATCAAATGATATGCATTTTGTGGGGATATGTGCAACACCACGTGATTACAGAGCCGTAAAACTCGGTAGTGCCAACTAGTGGCCGATTTCTTTCAAAACTCTTACAGGCTTTTTCGGCCATGAGTCGAACATGCCCATCGAGTTTCGTTCCGATCGGCCTCCGTTAACCTCGTCTCATAGGTGCTCAAACTTCATTGGCCAATGGCGGCCATGTTTTTGAGATACACCAATATCCTTTAACACATACATGGGGCCTTGGACCAAGACACTGCATACCAATTTTCAAGTAAATCGGACTAACGGTCACGTGGCCACACCCCTTTTTATGTTTTTTTAATGTTATAGCGCCACCTAGTGTTAAATCGACGCGGTTTTTTTACTGTGACCCCAGACTGTCCTTATACACATGTGTGCCAAGTTTGGTGAAGATATCTCATTTACTTCTGGACTTATAGCCGTTTTAGTAAAATAGGCTCCTCCCACAACTTTCATTTTGCGCCCCCTAGCGACAGGTTATCGAAATTTCAACTTTTTTTCGATAATTATTGATATTCAGACTCCAGAGAACATTTCTGCACTAGTTTGGTTCCGATTGTTCAAAAAACCAGGGACTAGTTCGCAAAAGTAGGTTTTTGACAAATTTCAAAATGGCGGAAAAATTTGCATACCGGAAATGAAATCGGAGATATACGTTTTTTAAGTCAAGAGTCCAGCTTTCCAATGATATAAGACACTTGAGGCTACGCCTTACGGTTTAGGAGTTATGAGCAGTTACGCGCAATTGATTGCTATAGCGCCACCTATGGGCCAATTGGGGTCATACTTTGATAACCTCTCCTCGATTTTTGTACTACCATTTGACAAAGTTTCAGAGCTCCAGCCCTTACGGTTTGGGCTGCACGATGCGTTTTAGGGGAAAATAATAATAATAATAATAATAATAATAATAATAAAAATCAGTACAATTACAATAGGTTTTCAGCACTTCGTGCTTGAACACCTAATTAAAGCTGCTAGCAGCATTTAGCGGTGTTCAAGCAGTTAAGGCAGTTAAGGCAGTTAAGCGTATAAGCATCAAAAGACATTATGTTTTATGTAGCAAGCATTTAAACATTTCCATTATAGATGGAATAGACTATCTTTAGCATGATTTACCATGATATACAGTATTTTAGTGTGCTTTTTCAGGCCTTTAATCACAAAAGCATCAAAAGACATTATGTTTTATTTAGCATACATTTAACCACAGACATAATAGATGGAAAACAGCATTTAGAGCCAATACAAGCAATTTACCATAGGAAATACATGGTTTTAAAGCTTTTCAACAGTTATAGCGCCACCTATTGTCCGATCTCCATAAAATTTTGCATGCTTGTTCATGATGTTATTTCACATATGCTCACCAATTTTTGTGAAGTTCTGAGTTTTTATTTATGATTTATAGGCTTTTGAGTGTGTTTTGACACGCCCCTTTTTATAAATTACCCTGTTATAGCAAACCAAAGGGCAAAGTTCAACTTTTTTTCGATAATTATTGATCTAGAGAGTCCAGAGAATTGTCCTAGACTGGTCTGGTTCCAATCGGGCGAAAAACCAGGGACTAGTTCGCAAAAGTAGGTTTTTAACATATTCGTGAATATTTAATGAACGGTTTGATTGACAGCAATGGTTATAGAGGCAAAGTTGTTCACCATGAGGAGATCTATCAAATGATATGCATTTTGTGGGGATATGTGCAACACCACGTGATTACAGAGCCGTAAAACTCGGTAGCGCCAACTAGTGGTCGATTTCTTTCAAAACTCTTACAGGCCTCTTCGGCCATGAGTCGAACATGCCCATCGAGTTTCGTTCCGATCGGCCTCCGTTAACCTCGTCTCATAGGTGCTCAAACTTCATTGGCCAATGGCGGCCATGTTTTTTGAGATACACCAATATCCTTTTACACATACATGGGGCCTTGGACCAAGACACTGCATACCAATTTTCAAGTCAATCGGACTAACGGTCACGTGGCCACACCCCTTTTTATGTTTTTTTAATGTTATAGCGCCACCTAGTGTTAAATCGACGCGGTTTTTTTACTGTGACCCCAGACTGTCCTTATACACATGTGTGCCAAGTTTGGTGAAGATATCTCATTTACTTCTGGAGTTATAGCCGTTTTAGTAAAATAGGCTCCTCCCACAACTTTCATTTTGCGCCCCCTAGCGACATGTTATCGAAATTTCAACTTTTTTTCGATAATTATTGATATTCAGACTCCAGAGAACATTTCTGCACTGGTTTGGTTCCGATTGTGCAAAAATCCAGGGACTAGTTCGCAAAAGTAGGTTTTTGACAAATTTCAAAATGGCGGAAAAATTTGCATACCGGAAATGAAATCGGAGATATACGTTTTTTAAGTCAAGAGTCCAGCTTTCCAATGATATAAGACACTTGAGGCTACGCCTTACGGTTTAGGAGTTATGATCAGTTACGCGCAATTGATTGCTATAGCGCCACCTATGGGCCAATTGGGGTCATACTTTGATAACCTCTCCTCGATTTTTGTACTACCATTTGACAAAGTTTCAGAGCTCCAGCCCTTACGGTTTGGGCTGCACGATGCGTTTTAGGGGAAAATAATAATAATAATAATAATAATAATAATTAAAGCTGCTAGCAGCATTTAGCGGTGTTCAAGCAGTTAAGGCAGTTAAGGCAGTTAAGCCTATAAGCATCAAAAGACATTACGTTTTATGTAGCAAGCATTTAAACATTTCCATTATAGATGGAATAGACTATCTTTAGCATGATTTACCATGATATACAGTATTTTAGTGTGATTTTTCAGGCCTTTAATCACAAAAGCATCAAAAGACATTAAGTTTTATTTAGCATACATTTAACCACAGACATAATAGATGGAAAAGACCATTTACAGCCAATACAAGCAATTTACCATAGGAAATACATGGTTTTAAAGCTTTTCAACAGTTATAGCGCCACCTATTGTCCGATCTCCATAAAACTTTGCATGCTTGTTCATGAGGTTATGTTACATATGCTCACCAATTTTTGTGAAGTTCTGAGTTTTTATTTATGATTTATAGGCTTTTGAGTGTGTTTTGATGCGCCCCTTTTTATAAATTACCCTGTTATAGCAAACCAAAGGGCAAAGTTCAACTTTTTTTCGATAATTATTGATCTAGAGAGTCCAGAGAATTGTCCTAGACTGGTCTGGTTCCAATCGGGCGAAAAACCAGGGACTAGTTCGCAAAAGTAGGTTTTTAACATATTCGTGAATATTTAATGAACGGTTTGATTGACAGCAATGGTTATAGAGGCAAAGTTGTTCAGCATGAGGAGATCTATCAAATGATATGCATTTTGTGGGGATATGTGCAACACCACGTGATTACAGAGCCGTAAAACTCGGTAGCGCCAACTAGTGGCCGATTTCTTTCAAAACTCTTACAGGCCTCTTCGGCCATGAGTCGAACATGCCCATCGAGTTTCGTTCCGATCGGCCTCCGTTAACCTCGTCTCATAGGTGCTCAAACTTCATTGGCCAATGGCGGCCATGTTTTTTGAGATACACCAATATCCTTTTACACATACATGGGGCCTTGGACCAAGACACTGCATACCAATTTTCAAGTCAATCGGACTAACGGTCACGTGGCCACACCCCTTTTCATGTTTTTTTAATGTTATAGCGCCACCTAGTGTTAAATCGACGCGGTTTTTTTACTGTTACCCCAGACTGTCCTTATACACATGTGTGCCAAGTTTGGTGAAGATATCTCATTTACTTCTGGAGTTATAGCCGTTTTAGTAAAATAGGCTCCTCCCACAACGTTTATTTTGCGCCCCCTAGCGACAGGTTATCGAAATTTCAACTTTTTTTCGATAATTATTGATATTCAGACTCCAGAGAACATTTCTGCACTGGTTTGGTTCCGATTGTGCAAAAAACCAGTGACTAGTTCGCAAAAGTAGGTTTTTGACAAATTTCAAAATGGCGGAAAAATTTGCATACCGGAAATGAAATCGGAGATATACGTTTTTTAAGTCAAGAGTCCAGCTTTCCAATGATATAAGACACTTGAGGCTACGCCTTACGGTTTAGGAGTTATGAGCAGTTACGCGCAATTGATTGCTATAGCGCCACCTATGGGCCAATTGGGATCATACTTTGATAACCTCTCCTCGATTTTTGTACTACCATTTGACAAAGTTTCAGAGCTCCAGCCCTTACGGTTTGGGCTGCACGATGCGTTTTAGGGGAAAATAATAATAATAATAATAATAAAAATCCTTACAATTACAATAGGTTTTCAGCACTTCGTGCTTGAACACCTAAAAATCAGTACAATTACAATAGGTTTTCAGCACTTCGTGCTTGAACACCTAATAATAATAAAAATCAGTACAATTACAATAGGTTTTCAGCACTTCGTGCTTGAACACCTAATTAAAGCTGCAAGCAGCATTTTAGCGGTGTTCAAGCAGTTAAGGCCTTTAAGGCCGTTAAGCACAAAAGCATCAAAAGACATCAAGTTTTATGTAGCAAGCATGATTTACCATGATATACTACATTTCAGTGTGATTTTTCATGATTTACCATGATATACTACATTTCCGTGTGATTTTTCATGATTTACCATGTTCCAGTATGATTTACCATGAATCTAACATGATTTTCCATAGTTTAACCTTGATATACCATGTTATATGATGATTTACCATGATATAGCACATTCTAGAATAATTTACCAGGATTCTAGCATGATTTACTTTTTTTACTATGATTTACCATGTTTCTGGCGTTATTTACCATGATTTACCACGTTGATAGCAATTATATGAAGCTTAAGAACAATTGAAGTGATAAACTCTGACAAAATATGAATGTGTTATAATAGTAATTGTTATATAAGTGATTTTATAGTGTCTATATACAAAAAAAGACTATTAATAAGAAGAGTGGCCAGCTGAGGGCAGTAGAAGACCACTTATTGGCTCACTTTCATTTTCAACTACTTTGTTTCTCCAGTATTCTCCACTGAAGCAAACCATTTTTTTCATGTTAACTCCATAATGCATGCTTACACACACACACACACACACAGACATTTTTGGGATATGTTATTGTGAAAATCTGTTTTAATGGTATATGAGCATTTCACATATTTCTTTGCAATGTAATAATATAAAACTAATTAAAGAAAATGCTTTAAGCATTTGTTTGTTAGCCAATGCTGAAAGCTGATAAAAAAAGATTAAAAATGTCTAATGCTGCTGCTCCATCTAGTGGACAACAGTGCTATTACAGCCTACTTATACAATAGGCCATGTTTTTCATATAATTTAATTTACACACGCTCATTCTGATGTAGATAGAGACATTTGGAACTTCAGGAGCCAATGTGACTCAATTGTCACTTCAATAGACGATTTTTGACTAAATGTTATTGTAAATGTTAAAATAGTGAATTTATAAAGTCTAAATATTAATTATAGTTGAGTAGTGTGACAAAATGACTTTTTCAACAGCAGGGGGCAGTAAAATACCATTTATTGGCTGTTAGCCTTTTTCAAGCTGTTATAGCTGTTCTTGACCTTTTTTTAAGAAGCTATGAGCATTTATTGAAAAGATATTGGCTTTCGGTCAAGGCTACATATTGAAGTGACCCTATTATAGTCATCCAAATGAAGAAGTTATACATTTTCCTATAATTATTGTTCTAGAGAGTACAGAGAAATATATGAATTTTGACAAAATGTGATTGTAAATGTTAAAATAATGATTTAATAAAGTCTAAATATAAATTATATATAAAAATATTAGAGAGTAGTATGATGAAATGACAGCAGGGGGCAGTAAAATACCACTTATTGGCTGTTATAGCCATCCAAGCTGTTATAGCTGTTATAGCCATCCGATTTACACTCTATTATAGCCACCCAAATGAAGTAATTATACCTTTTCTGATAATTATTGATCTAGAGAGTCCAGATAATTGTACTGCACTGGTTTTAAACATTAAGATATGAAAATTATACGATCATAGATGGAAAAGACCATTTACAGCCAATACAGGCAATTTACCATAGGAAATGTATGGTTTTAAAGCTTTTCAACAGTTATAGCGTGTATAACAGTCAAACACTTCGTGCTTGAACACCCAATAATAGGGGACCTTTTTGACAGTTATAGCGCCACCAGATCTCCATGAAACTCTGCATGCTTCTTCACCATGTTATGACACATGTGCTCATCAATTTTTGTGAAGTTCTGAGTTTTTATTTATGATTTATAGGCTTTTGAGTGTTTTTTGACACGCCCCCCTTTTCTAAATGACCCTGTTACAGTGAACCAAAGGGCAAAGTTCAACTTTTTTTTGATAATTATTGATCTAGAGAGTCCAGAGAATTGTCCTAGACTGGTCTGGTTCCGATCGGGCCAAAAACCAGGGACTAGTTCGCAAAAGTAGGTTTTGGACAAAATTGGCCTTAACAAATTTTTTTTTGCTCAAATCGAGAATCCGAGATAAACATCTTGTCCGCCCTGAGCCAAGGAACACAGTGGTGTAAAAAACTTGATTCTAAGTCAAACGGTCTAGGAGTTATAAGCAATTTAGTACTTTTGGTTGCTGTAGCGCCACCTATGGGCCAATCAGGGTCATACTCTGATAGGTTCTCCCCAAACTGAGGCCCTACCACCTGGCCAGGTTTCAAGTCTCTAGGCCTTACGGTTTGGGCTGCACGATGCGTTTTAGGGTTTTTTTTTTTTTCAAATAGCAATTACAATAGGTTTTCAGCACTTCGTGCTTGAACACCTAATAATGGGCGACCTTTTTGACAGTTATAGCGCCACCTATGGTCCGATCTCCATGAAACTTTGCATGCTTCTTCACCATGTTATGACACATGTGCTCATCAATTTTTGTGAAGTTCTGAGTTTTTATTTATGATTTATAGGCTTTTGAGTGTATTTTGACACGCCCCCTTTTCTAAATGACCCTGTTACAGTGAACCAAAGGGCAAAGTTCAACTTTTTTTTGATAATTATTGATCTAGAGAGTCCAGAGAATTGTCCTAGACTGGTCTGGTTCCGATCGGGCCAAAAACCAGGGACTAGTTCGCAAAAGTAGGTTTTGGACAAAATTGGCCTTAACAAATTTTTTTTGCTCAAATCGAGAATCCGAGATAAACATCTTGTCCGCCCTGAGCCAAGGAACACAGTGGTGTAAAAAACTTGATTCTAAGTCAAACGGTCTAGGAGTTATGAGCAATTCAGTACTTTTGGTTGCTGTAGCGCCACCTATGGGCCAATCAGGGTCATACTCTGATAGGTTCTCCCCAAACTGAGGCCCTACCACCTGGCCAGGTTTCAAGTCTCTAGGCCTTACGGTTTGGGCTGCACGATGCGTTTTAGGTTTTTTTTTTTTTTTCAAATAGCAATTACAATAGGTTTTCAGCACTTCGTGCTTGAACACCTAATAATGGGCGACCTTTTTGACAGTTATAGCGCCACCTATGGTCCGATCTCCATGAAACTTTGCATGCTTCTTCACCATGTTATGACACATGTGCTCATTAATTTTTGTGAAGTTCTGAGTTTTTATTTATGATTTATAGGCTTTTGAGTGTTTTTTGACACGCCCCCTTTTCTAAATGACCCTGTTACAGTGAACCAAAGGGCAAAGTTCAACTTTTTTTGATAATTATTGATCTAGAGAGTCCAGAGAATTGTCCTAGACTGGTCTGGTTCCGATCGAGCGAAAAACCAGGGACTAGTTCGCAAAAGTAGGTTTTTAACATATTCGTAAATATTTAATGAACGGTTTGATTGACAGCAATGGTTCTAGAGGCAAAGTTGTTCAGCATGAGGAGATCTATCAAATGATATGCATTTTGTGGGAATATGTGCACCACCACGTGATTACAGAGCCGTAGAACTCGTTAGCGCCAACTAGTGGCCGATTTTTTTCAAAACTCTTACAGACCACTTGGGCCATGAGTCGAACATGCCCGTCGAGTTTCGTTCCGATCGGCTTTCGTTAACCTCGTCTCATAGGTGCTCAAACTTCATTGGCCGATGGCGGCCATGTTTTTTGAGATACGCCAATGTCCTCATATACATACATGGGGCCTTGGACCAAGACACTGCATGCCAATTTTCAAGTCAATCGGACAAACCACTAGGTGGCCATATGTTTTTTTCATGTTATAGCGCCACCTAGAGCTCAATCGATGCGATTTTTTTACTGTGACCTCAGACTGTCCTTATACACATGTGTGCCAAGTTTGGTCAACTTATCTCATTTACTTCTGGAGTTATAGCCGTTTTAGTAAAATAGGCTCCTCCCACAACGTTCATTTTGCGCCCCCTAGCAACCCTGAATCGAAAATTCAACTCTTTTTCGATAATTATTGATAATCAGACTCCAGAGAACATTTCTGCACTGGTTTGGTTCCGATCGGGCAAAAAACCAGGGACTAGTTCGCAAAAGTCGTTTTTTGACAAAATTCAAAATGGCGGAAAATCTATCATGGCGGAAATGAAATCGGAGATATACGTTTTGTTCTCCAGGTCTTCAGCTTTCCAATGATATAAGACACTTGAGTCTACGACATACGGTTTAGGAGTTATGAGCAGTTTCGCGCAATTGGTTGCTATAGCGCCACCTATGGGCCAATCGGGCTCATAATTTGATAGCCTCTCCTCGATTTTTGTACTACCATCTGACAAAGTTTCAAGTCTCTAGCACTTACGGTTTGGTCTGCACGATGCGTTTTACGGCAGAAGAATAATAATAATAATAATAATAATAATAATTAAAGCTGCAAGCAGCATTTAGCGGTGTTCAAGCAGTTAAGGCAGTTAAGGCAGTTAAGCGTATAAGCATCAAAAGACATTATGTTTTATGTAGCAAGCATTTAAACATTTCCATTATAGATGGAACAGACTATCTTTAGCATGATTTACCATGATATACAGTATTTTTGTGTGATTTTTCAGGCCTTTAATCACAAAAGCATCAAAAGACATTAAGTTTTATTGATCATACATTTAACCACAGACATAATAGATGGAAAACACCATTTACAGCCAATACAAGCAATTTACCATAGGAAATACATGGTTTTAAAGCTTTTCAACAGTTATAGCGCCACCTATTGTCCGATCTCCATAAAACTTTGCATGCTTG
The DNA here is from genome assembly GCA_030578255.1 of Tiaroga cobitis. Classification (NCBI taxonomy): domain Eukaryota; kingdom Metazoa; phylum Chordata; class Actinopteri; order Cypriniformes; family Leuciscidae; genus Tiaroga; species Tiaroga cobitis. Next base: position 261,230 of record JAROOI010000089.1, read on the forward strand.
TTCATGATGCTATGTCACATATGCTCACCAATTTTTGTGAAGTTCTGAGTTTTTATTTATGATTTATAGGCTTTTGAGTGTGTTTTGACACGCCCCTTTTTATAAATTACCCTGTTATAGCAAACCAAAGGGCAAAGTTCAACTTTTTTTCGATAATTATTGATCTAGAGAGTCCAGAGAATTGTCCTAGACTGGTCTGGTTCCAATCGGGCGAAAAACCAGGGACTAGTTCGCAAAAGTAGGTTTTTAACATATTCGTGAATATTTAATGAACGGTTTGATTGACAGCAATGGTTATAGAGGCAAAGTTGTTCAGCATGAGGAGATCTATCAAATGATATGCATTTTGTGGGGATATGTGCAACACCACGTGATTACAGAGCCGCAAAACTCGGTAGCGCCAACTAGTGGCCGATTTCTTTCAAAACTCTTACAGGCTTCTTCGGCCATGAGTCGAACATGCCCATCGAGTTTCGTTCCGATCGGCCTCCGTTAACCTCGTCTCATAGGTGCTCAAACTTCATTGGCCAATGGCGGCCATGTTTTTTGAGATACACCAATATCCTTTTACACATACATGGGGCCTTGGACCAAGACACTGCATACCAATTTTCAAGTAAATCGGACTAACGGTCACGTGGCCACACCCCTTTTTATGTTTTTTTAATGTTATAGCGCCACCTGGTGTTAAATCGACGCGGTTTTTTTACTGTGACCCCAGACTGTCCTTATACACATGTGTGCCAAGTTTGGTGAAGATATCTCATTTACTTCTGGAGTTATAGCCGTTTTAGTAAAATAGGCTCCACCCACAACTTTCATTTTGCGCCCCCTAGCGACAGGTTATCGAAATTTCAACTTTTTTTCGATAATTATTGATATTCAGACTCCAGAGAACATTTCTGCACTGGTTTGGTTCCGATTGTTCAAAAAACCAGGGACTAGTTCGCAAAAGTAGGTTTTTGGCAAATTTCAAAATGGCGGAAAAATTTGCATACCGGAAATGAAATCGGAGATATACGTTTTTTAAGTCAAGAGTCCAGCTTTCCAATGATATAAGACACTTGAGGCTACGCCTTACGGTTTAGGAGTTATGAATAGTTACGCGCAATTGATTGCTATAGCGCCACCTATGGGCCAATTGGGGTCATACTTTGATAACCTCTCCTCGATTTTTGTACTACCATTTGACAAAGTTTCAGAGCTCCAGCCCTTACGGTTTGGGCTGCACGATGCGTTTTAGGGGAAAATAATAATAATAATAATAATAATAAAAATCAGTACAATTACAATAGGTTTTCAGCACTTCGTGCTTGAACACCTAATTAAAGCTGCTAGCAGCATTTAGCGGTGTTCAAGCAGTTAAGGCAGTTAAGGCAGTTAAGCGTAAAAGCATCAGAAGACATTAAGTTTTATTTAGCATACATTTAACCACAGACATAATAGATGGAAAACACCATTTACAGCCAATACAAGCAATTTACCATAGGAAATACATGGTTTTAAAGCTTTTCAACAGTTATAGCGCCACCTATTGTCCGATCTCCATAAAACTTTGCATGCTTGTTCATGATGTTATGTCACATATGCTCACCAATTTTTGTGAAGTTCTGAGTTTTTATTTATGATTTATAGGCTTTTGAGTGTGTTTTGACACGCCCCTTTTTATAAATTACCGTGTTATAGCAAATCAAAGGGCAAAGTTCAACTTTTTTTCGATAATTATTGATCTAGAGAGTCCAGAGAATTGTCCTAAACTGGTCTGGTTCCAATCGGGCGAAAAACCAGGGACTAGTTCGCAAAAGTAGATTTTTAACATATTCGTGAATATTTAATGAACGGTTTGATTGACAGCAATGGTTATAGAGGCAAAGTTGTTCAGCATGAGGAGATCTATCAAATGATATGCATTTTGTGGGGATATGTGCAACACCACGTGATTACAGAGCCGTAAAACTCGGTAGTGCCAACTAGTGGCCGATTTCTTTCAAAACTCTTACAGGCCTCTTCGGCCATGAGTCGAACATGCCCATCGAGTTTCGTTCCGATCGGCCTCCGTTAACCTCGTCTCATAGGTGCTCAAATTTCATTGGCCAATGGCGGCCATGTTTTTTGAGATACACCAATATCCTTTTACACATACATGGGGCCTTGGACCAAGACACTGCATACCAATTTTCAAGTCAATCGGACTAACGGTCACGTGGCCACACCCCTTTTTATGTTTTTTTAATGTTATAGCGCCACCTAGTGTTAAATCGACGCGGTTTTTTTACTGTTACCCCAGACTGTCCTTGTACACATGTGTGCCAAGTTTGGTGAAGATATCTCATTTACTTCTGGAGTTATAGCCGTATTAGTAAAATAGGCTCCTCCTACAACTTTCATTTTGCGCCCCCTAGCGACAGGTTATCGAAATTTCAACTTTTTTTCGATAATTATTGATATTCAGACTCCAGAGAACATTTCTGCACTGGTTTGGTTCCGATTGTGCAAAAAACCAGGGACTAGTTTGCAAAAGTAGGTTTTTGACAAATTTCAAAATAGCGGAAAAATTTGCATACCGGAAATGAAATCGGAGATATACGTTTTTTAAGTCAAGAGTCCAGCTTTCCAATGATATAAGACACTTGAGGCTACGCCTTACGGTTTAGGAGTTATGAGCAGTTACGCGCAATTGATTGCTATAGCGCCACCTATGGGCCAATTGGAGTCATACTTTGATAACCTCTCCTCGATTTTTGTACTACCATTTGACAAAGTTTCAGAGCTCCAGCCCTTACGGTTTGGGCTGCACGATGCGTTTTAGGGGAAAATAATAATAATAATAATAATTAAAGCTGCAAGCAGCATTTAGCGGTGTTCAAGCAGTTAAGGCCTTTAAGGCCATTAAGCACAAAAGCATCAAAAGACATTAAGTTTTATTCAGCATACATTTAAACACTGACATAATAGATGGAAAAGACCATTTACAGCCAATACAGGCAATTTACCATAGGAAATACATGGTTTTAAAGCTTTTCAACAGTTATAGCGCCACCTATTGTCCGATCTCCATGAAACTCTGCATGCTTCTTCACCATGTTATGACACATGTGCTCATCAATTTTTGTGAAGTTCTGAGTTTTTATTTATGATTTATAGGCTTTTGAGTGTGTTTTGACACGCCCATTTTTATTAATGACCTTGTTATAGCAAACCAAAGGGCAAAGTTCAACTTTTTTTCGATAATTATTGATCTAGAGAGTCCAGAGAATTGTCCTAGACTGGTCTGGTTCCGATCGGGCGAAAAACCAGGGACTAGTTCGCAAAAGTAGGTTTTTAACATATTCGTGAATATTTAATGAACGGTTTGATTGACAGCAATGGTTCTAGAGGCAAAGTTGTTCAGCATGAGAAGATCTATCAAACAATATGCATATTGTGGGGATGTGTGCAACACCACGTGATTACAGAGCCGTAAAACTCGTTAGCGCCAACTAGTGGCCGATTTCTTTCAAAACTCTTACAGACCTCTTGGGCCATGAGTCGAACATGCCCAGCGAGTTTCGTTCCGATTGGCTTCCGATAACCTTGTCTTATAGGTGCTCAAATTCATTGGCCAATGGCAGCCATGTTTTTTGAGATACGCCAATATCCTTTTACACATACATGGGGCCTTGGACCAAGACACTGCATACCAATTTTCAAGTCAATCGGACTAATGGTCAGGTGGCCACACCCCTTTTTATGTTTTTTTAATGTTATAGCGCCACCTAGTGTTAGATCGACGCGATTTTTTTGCTGTGACCCCAGACTGTCCTCATACACATGTGTATAAAGTTTGGTGAAGATATCTCATTTCGTTCACGAGTTATAGCCATTTGAGTAAAATAGGCTCCTCCCACAACGTTTATTTTGCGCCCCCTAGCGACCAGAAATCGAAAATTCAACTTTTTTTTGATAATTATTGATATGCAGACTCCAGAGAACATTTCTGCACTGGTTTGGTTCCGATCGGGCAAAAAACCAGGGACTAGTTCGCAAAAGTAGGTTTTGGACAAAACCGGAAATGACGGAAAAATTTGCATACCGGAAATGAAATCAGAGATATACGTTTTTTAAGTCAAGAGTCCAGCTTTCCAATGATATAAGACACTTGAGTCTACGACATAGGGTCTAGGAGTTAGGATCACTTTCGCGTTTTTGTTGCTATAGCGCCACCTATGGGCCAATCGGGCTCATACTCTCTCAACCTCTCCTCGATTTCTGTGCTACCTTAATCCCAAATATCAAGTCTCTAGCCCTTACGGTTTGGGCTGCACGATGCGTTTTAGGGCGGAATAATAATAATAATAATAATAATAATAATAAAAATCAGTACAAATACAATAGGTTTTCAGCACTTCGTGCTTGAACACCTAATTAAAGCTGCAAGCAGCATTTATCGGGGTTCAAGCAGTTAAGGCCTTTTAAGGCCGTTAAGCACAAAAGCATCAAAAGACATTAAGTTTTATGTAGCAAGCATGATTTACCATGATATACTACATTTCAGTGTGATTTTTCATGATTTACGATGTTCCAGTATGATTTACCATGTTCCAGTATGATTTTCCATAGTTTACCTCGATATACCATGTTATAGGATGATTTACCATGATATAGCACATTCTAGAATAATTTACCAGGATTCTAGCATGATTTACCTTTTTTACTATGATTTACCATGTTTCTAGCCAATGCTGAAAGCTGATAAAAAGATTAGAAATGTGTAATGCTGCTGCTCCATCTAGTGGACAACAGTGCTATTACAGGCTACTTATACAATATGCCATGTTTTTCATATCATTTAATCTACACACACTCATTCTGTTGTAGATAGAGACATTTGGAACTTCAGGATCCAATGTGACTCAATTGTCACTTCAATAGATGATTTTTGACTAAATGTTTTTGTAATTATTAAAATAGTGAATTTATAAAGTCTAAATATTAATTATAGTTGAGTAGTGTGACAAAATGACTTTTTTTAAACAGCAGGGGGCAGTAAAATACCACTTATTGGCTTAATAGGCCATTATGTTCATATAATGTTCACCTTTTTAACTGTTTTACAGGCATATTTTGTCCAATCTGTCCGAAAATTTTCAAGATTATTTAGATTCATGGCCCACATGTTCAGACTTGTTTTTAATAACATCTGAGCATTCATTGAAGAGATATAGGCTTTCGGGGACGCTCAATCAAGGCTACACATTGAAGTGACCCAACTATAGCCATCAAAATGCAGAAGTTCAACCTTTTCTGATAATTATTGCTCTAGAGAGTCCAGAGAATTGTACTGCACTAGTTTTGAACGTTATTATATGAAATTTATATGATCTTAGATGGAACAAACCATTTACAGTCAATACTGGCAATTTACCATAGGGAATACATGGTTTTTAAGATTTTTAACAGTTATAGCGCCAGCTATTGTCCGATCTCCATGAAACTTTGCATGCTTGTTAATGATGTTATGACACATGTGCTCATCAATTTTTGTGAAGTTCTGAGTTTTTATTTACGATTTATAGGCTTTTGAGTGTATTTTGACACGCCCCCTTTACTAAATGACCCTGTTACAGTGAACCAAAGGGCAAAGTTCAACTTTTTTTTGATAATTATTGATCTAGAGAGTCCATAGAATTGTCCTAGACTGGTCTGGTTCCGATCAGGCAAAAAACCACGGACTAGTTCGCAAAAGTAGGTTTTGGACAGAATTGGCCATAACAATTTTTTTTTTGCTCAAATCGAGAATCCGAGATATACATCTTGTCCATCTTGAGCCAAGGAACACAGTGGTGCAAAAAGCTTGATTCTAAGTCAAACGGTCTAGGAGATATGAGCAATTTAGTACTTTTGGTTGCTGTAGCGCCACCTATGGGCCAATCGGGGTCATGCTCTGATAGGTTCTCCCCAAACTGAGGCCCTAGCACCTGGCCAGGTTTCAAGTCTCTAGGCCTTACGGTTTGGGCTGCACGATGCGTTTTAGGTTTTTTTTTTTTTTCAAATAGCAATTACAATAGGTTTTCAGCACTTCGTGCTTGAACACCTAATAATAGGGGACCTTTTTGACAGTTATAGCGCAACCTATGGTCCGATCTCCATGAAACTCTGCATGCTTCTTCACCATGTTATGACACATGTGCTCATCAATTTTTGTGAAGTTCTGAGTTTTTATTTACGATTTATAGGCTTTTGAGTGTATTTTGACACGCCCCCTTTACTAAATGACCCTGTTACAGTGAACCAAAGGGCAAAGTTCAACTTTTTTTTGATAATTATTGATCTAGAGAGTCCATAGAATTGTCCTAGACTGGTCTGGTTCCGATCAGGCAAAAAACCACGGACTAGTTCGCAAAAGTAGGTTTTGGACAGAATTGGCCATAACAATTTTTTTTTTGCTCAAATCGAGAATCCGAGATATACATCTTGTCCATCTTGAGCCAAGGAACACAGTGGTGCAAAAAGCTTGATTCTAAGTCAAACGGTCTAGGAGATATGAGCAATTTAGTACTTTTGGTTGCTGTAGCGCCACCTATGGGCCAATCGGGGTCATGCTCTGATAGGTTCTCCCCAAACTGAGGCCCTAGCACCTGGCCAGGTTTCAAGTCTCTAGGCCTTACGGTTTGGGCTGCACGATGCGTTTTAGGTTTTTTTTTTTTTTCAAATAGCAATTACAATAGGTTTTCAGCACTTCGTGCTTGAACACCTAATAATAGGGGACCTTTTTGACAGTTATAGCGCAACCTATGGTCCGATCTCCATGAAACTCTGCATGCTTCTTCACCATGTTATGACACATGTGCTCATCAATTTTTGTGAAGTTCTGAGTTTTTATTTACGATTTATAGGCTTTTGAGTGTATTTTGACACGCCCCCTTTACTAAATGACCCTGTTACAGTGAACCAAAGGGCAAAGTTCAACTTTTTTTTGATAATTATTGATCTAGAGAGTCCATAGAATTGTCCTAGACTGGTCTGGTTCCGATCAGGCAAAAAACCACGGACTAGTTCGCAAAAGTAGGTTTTGGACAGAATTGGCCATAACAATTTTTTTTTTGCTCAAATCGAGAATCCGAGATATACATCTTGTCCATCTTGAGCCAAGGAACACAGTGGTGCAAAAAGCTTGATTCTAAGTCAAACGGTCTAGGAGATATGAGCAATTTAGTACTTTTGGTTGCTGTAGCGCCACCTATGGGCCAATCGGGGTCATGCTCTGATAGGTTCTCCCCAAACTGAGGCCCTAGCACCTGGCCAGGTTTCAAGTCTCTAGGCCTTACGGTTTGGGCTGCACGATGCGTTTTAGGTTTTTTTTTTTTTTCAAATAGCAATTACAATAGGTTTTCAGCACTTCGTGCTTGAACACCTAATAATAGGGGACCTTTTTGACAGTTATAGCGCAACCTATGGTCCGATCTCCATGAAACTCTGCATGCTTCTTCACCATGTTATGACACATGTGCTCATCAATTTTTGTGAAGTTCTGAGTTTTTATTTACGATTTATAGGCTTTTGAGTGTATTTTGACACGCCCCCTTTACTAAATGACCCTGTTACAGTGAACCAAAGGGCAAAGTTCAACTTTTTTTTGATAATTATTGATCTAGAGAGTCCATAGAATTGTCCTAGACTGGTCTGGTTCCGATCAGGCAAAAAACCACGGACTAGTTCGCAAAAGTAGGTTTTGGACAGAATTGGCCATAACAATTTTTTTTTTGCTCAAATCGAGAATCCGAGATATACATCTTGTCCATCTTGAGCCAAGGAACACAGTGGTGCAAAAAGCTTGATTCTAAGTCAAACGGTCTAGGAGATATGAGCAATTTAGTACTTTTGGTTGCTGTAGCGCCACCTATGGGCCAATCGGGGTCATGCTCTGATAGGTTCTCCCCAAACTGAGGCCCTAGCACCTGGCCAGGTTTCAAGTCTCTAGGCCTTACGGTTTGGGCTGCACGATGCGTTTTAGGTTTTTTTTTTTTTTCAAATAGCAATTACAATAGGTTTTCAGCACTTCGTGCTTGAACACCTAATAATAGGGGACCTTTTTGACAGTTATAGCGCAACCTATGGTCCGATCTCCATGAAACTCTGCATGCTTCTTCACCATGTTATGACACATGTGCTCATCAATTTTTGTGAAGTTCTGAGTTTTTATTTACGATTTATAGGCTTTTGAGTGTATTTTGACACGCCCCCTTTACTAAATGACCCTGTTACAGTGAACCAAAGGGCAAAGTTCAACTTTTTTTTGATAATTATTGATCTAGAGAGTCCATAGAATTGTCCTAGACTGGTCTGGTTCCGATCAGGCAAAAAACCACGGACTAGTTCGCAAAAGTAGGTTTTGGACAGAATTGGCCATAACAATTTTTTTTTTGCTCAAATCGAGAATCCGAGATATACATCTTGTCCATCTTGAGCCAAGGAACACAGTGGTGCAAAAAGCTTGATTCTAAGTCAAACGGTCTAGGAGATATGAGCAATTTAGTACTTTTGGTTGCTGTAGCGCCACCTATGGGCCAATCGGGGTCATGCTCTGATAGGTTCTCCCCAAACTGAGGCCCTAGCACCTGGCCAGGTTTCAAGTCTCTAGGCCTTACGGTTTGGGCTGCACGATGCGTTTTAGGTTTTTTTTTTTTTTCAAATAGCAATTACAATAGGTTTTCAGCACTTCGTGCTTGAACACCTAATAATAGGGGACCTTTTTGACAGTTATAGCGCAACCTATGGTCCGATCTCCATGAAACTCTGCATGCTTCTTCACCATGTTATGACACATGTGCTCATCAATTTTTGTGAAGTTCTGAGTTTTTATTTACGATTTATAGGCTTTTGAGTGTATTTTGACACGCCCCCTTTACTAAATGACCCTGTTACAGTGAACCAAAGGGCAAAGTTCAACTTTTTTTTGATAATTATTGATCTAGAGAGTCCATAGAATTGTCCTAGACTGGTCTGGTTCCGATCAGGCAAAAAACCACGGACTAGTTCGCAAAAGTAGGTTTTGGACAGAATTGGCCATAACAATTTTTTTTTTGCTCAAATCGAGAATCCGAGATATACATCTTGTCCATCTTGAGCCAAGGAACACAGTGGTGCAAAAAGCTTGATTCTAAGTCAAACGGTCTAGGAGATATGAGCAATTTAGTACTTTTGGTTGCTGTAGCGCCACCTATGGGCCAATCGGGGTCATGCTCTGATAGGTTCTCCCCAAACTGAGGCCCTAGCACCTGGCCAGGTTTCAAGTCTCTAGGCCTTACGGTTTGGGCTGCACGATGCGTTTTAGGTTTTTTTTTTTTTTCAAATAGCAATTACAATAGGTTTTCAGCACTTCGTGCTTGAACACCTAATAATAGGGGACCTTTTTGACAGTTATAGCGCAACCTATGGTCCGATCTCCATGAAACTCTGCATGCTTCTTCACCATGTTATGACACATGTGCTCATCAATTTTTGTGAAGTTCTGAGTTTTTATTTACGATTTATAGGCTTTTGAGTGTATTTTGACACGCCCCCTTTACTAAATGACCCTGTTACAGTGAACCAAAGGGCAAAGTTCAACTTTTTTTTGATAATTATTGATCTAGAGAGTCCATAGAATTGTCCTAGACTGGTCTGGTTCCGATCAGGCAAAAAACCACGGACTAGTTCGCAAAAGTAGGTTTTGGACAGAATTGGCCATAACAATTTTTTTTTTGCTCAAATCGAGAATCCGAGATATACATCTTGTCCATCTTGAGCCAAGGAACACAGTGGTGCAAAAAGCTTGATTCTAAGTCAAACGGTCTAGGAGATATGAGCAATTTAGTACTTTTGGTTGCTGTAGCGCCACCTATGGGCCAATCGGGGTCATGCTCTGATAGGTTCTCCCCAAACTGAGGCCCTAGCACCTGGCCAGGTTTCAAGTCTCTAGGCCTTACGGTTTGGGCTGCACGATGCGTTTTAGGTTTTTTTTTTTTTTCAAATAGCAATTACAATAGGTTTTCAGCACTTCGTGCTTGAACACCTAATAATAGGGGACCTTTTTGACAGTTATAGCGCAACCTATGGTCCGATCTCCATGAAACTCTGCATGCTTCTTCACCATGTTATGACACATGTGCTCATCAATTTTTGTGAAGTTCTGAGTTTTTATTTACGATTTATAGGCTTTTGAGTGTATTTTGACACGCCCCCTTTACTAAATGACCCTGTTACAGTGAACCAAAGGGCAAAGTTCAACTTTTTTTTGATAATTATTGATCTAGAGAGTCCATAGAATTGTCCTAGACTGGTCTGGTTCCGATCAGGCAAAAAACCACGGACTAGTTCGCAAAAGTAGGTTTTGGACAGAATTGGCCATAACAATTTTTTTTTTGCTCAAATCGAGAATCCGAGATATACATCTTGTCCATCTTGAGCCAAGGAACACAGTGGTGCAAAAAGCTTGATTCTAAGTCAAACGGTCTAGGAGATATGAGCAATTTAGTACTTTTGGTTGCTGTAGCGCCACCTATGGGCCAATCGGGGTCATGCTCTGATAGGTTCTCCCCAAACTGAGGCCCTAGCACCTGGCCAGGTTTCAAGTCTCTAGGCCTTACGGTTTGGGCTGCACGATGCGTTTTAGGTTTTTTTTTTTTTTCAAATAGCAATTACAATAGGTTTTCAGCACTTCGTGCTTGAACACCTAATAATAGGGGACCTTTTTGACAGTTATAGCGCAACCTATGGTCCGATCTCCATGAAACTCTGCATGCTTCTTCACCATGTTATGACACATGTGCTCATCAATTTTTGTGAAGTTCTGAGTTTTTATTTACGATTTATAGGCTTTTGAGTGTATTTTGACACGCCCCCTTTACTAAATGACCCTGTTACAGTGAACCAAAGGGCAAAGTTCAACTTTTTTTTGATAATTATTGATCTAGAGAGTCCATAGAATTGTCCTAGACTGGTCTGGTTCCGATCAGGCAAAAAACCACGGACTAGTTCGCAAAAGTAGGTTTTGGACAGAATTGGCCATAACAATTTTTTTTTTGCTCAAATCGAGAATCCGAGATATACATCTTGTCCATCTTGAGCCAAGGAACACAGTGGTGCAAAAAGCTTGATTCTAAGTCAAACGGTCTAGGAGATATGAGCAATTTAGTACTTTTGGTTGCTGTAGCGCCACCTATGGGCCAATCGGGGTCATGCTCTGATAGGTTCTCCCCAAACTGAGGCCCTAGCACCTGGCCAGGTTTCAAGTCTCTAGGCCTTACGGTTTGGGCTGCACGATGCGTTTTAGGTTTTTTTTTTTTTTCAAATAGCAATTACAATAGGTTTTCAGCACTTCGTGCTTGAACACCTAATAATAGGGGACCTTTTTGACAGTTATAGCGCAACCTATGGTCCGATCTCCATGAAACTCTGCATGCTTCTTCACCATGTTATGACACATGTGCTCATCAATTTTTGTGAAGTTCTGAGTTTTTATTTACGATTTATAGGCTTTTGAGTGTATTTTGACACGCCCCCTTTACTAAATGACCCTGTTACAGTGAACCAAAGGGCAAAGTTCAACTTTTTTTTGATAATTATTGATCTAGAGAGTCCATAGAATTGTCCTAGACTGGTCTGGTTCCGATCAGGCAAAAAACCACGGACTAGTTCGCAAAAGTAGGTTTTGGACAGAATTGGCCATAACAATTTTTTTTTTGCTCAAATCGAGAATCCGAGATATACATCTTGTCCATCTTGAGCCAAGGAACACAGTGGTGCAAAAAGCTTGATTCTAAGTCAAACGGTCTAGGAGATATGAGCAATTTAGTACTTTTGGTTGCTGTAGCGCCACCTATGGGCCAATCGGGGTCATGCTCTGATAGGTTCTCCCCAAACTGAGGCCCTAGCACCTGGCCAGGTTTCAAGTCTCTAGGCCTTACGGTTTGGGCTGCACGATGCGTTTTAGGTTTTTTTTTTTTTTCAAATAGCAATTACAATAGGTTTTCAGCACTTCGTGCTTGAACACCTAATAATAGGGGACCTTTTTGACAGTTATAGCGCCACCTATGGTCCGATCTCCATGAAACTCTGCATGCTTCTTCACCATGTTATGACACATGTGCTCATCAATTTTTGTGAAGTTCTGAGCTTTTATTTATGATTTATAGGCTTTTGAGTGTATTTTGACACGCCCCCTTTACTAAATGACCCTGTTACAGTGAACCAAAGGGCAAAGTTCAACTTTTTTTTGATAATTATTGATCTAGAGAGTCCATAGAATTGTCCTAGACTGGTCTGGTTCCGATCAGGCAAAAAACCACGGACTAGTTCGCAAAAGTAGGTTTTGGACAGAATTGGCCATAACAATTTTTTTTTTGCTCAAATCGAGAATCCGAGATATACATCTTGTCCATCTTGAGCCAAGGAACACAGTGGTGCAAAAAGCTTGATTCTAAGTCAAACGGTCTAGGAGATATGAGCAATTTAGTACTTTTGGTTGCTGTAGCGCCACCTATGGGCCAATCGGGGTCATGCTCTGATAGGTTCTCCCCAAACTGAGGCCCTAGCACCTGGCCAGGTTTCAAGTCTCTAGGCCTTACGGTTTGGGCTGCACGATGCGTTTTAGGTTTTTTTTTTTTTTCAAATAGCAATTACAATAGGTTTTCAGCACTTCGTGCTTGAACACCTAATAATAGGGGACCTTTTTGACAGTTATAGCGCAACCTATGGTCCGATCTCCATGAAACTCTGCATGCTTCTTCACCATGTTATGACACATGTGCTCATCAATTTTTGTGAAGTTCTGAGTTTTTATTTACGATTTATAGGCTTTTGAGTGTATTTTGACACGCCCCCTTTACTAAATGACCCTGTTACAGTGAACCAAAGGGCAAAGTTCAACTTTTTTTTGATAATTATTGATCTAGAGAGTCCATAGAATTGTCCTAGACTGGTCTGGTTCCGATCAGGCAAAAAACCACGGACTAGTTCGCAAAAGTAGGTTTTGGACAGAATTGGCCATAACAATTTTTTTTTTGCTCAAATCGAGAATCCGAGATATACATCTTGTCCATCTTGAGCCAAGGAACACAGTGGTGCAAAAAGCTTGATTCTAAGTCAAACGGTCTAGGAGATATGAGCAATTTAGTACTTTTGGTTGCTGTAGCGCCACCTATGGGCCAATCGGGGTCATGCTCTGATAGGTTCTCCCCAAACTGAGGCCCTAGCACCTGGCCAGGTTTCAAGTCTCTAGGCCTTACGGTTTGGGCTGCACGATGCGTTTTAGGTTTTTTTTTTTTTTCAAATAGCAATTACAATAGGTTTTCAGCACTTCGTGCTTGAACACCTAATAATAGGGGACCTTTTTGACAGTTATAGCGCAACCTATGGTCCGATCTCCATGAAACTCTGCATGCTTCTTCACCATGTTATGACACATGTGCTCATCAATTTTTGTGAAGTTCTGAGTTTTTATTTACGATTTATAGGCTTTTGAGTGTATTTTGACACGCCCCCTTTACTAAATGACCCTGTTACAGTGAACCAAAGGGCAAAGTTCAACTTTTTTTTGATAATTATTGATCTAGAGAGTCCATAGAATTGTCCTAGACTGGTCTGGTTCCGATCAGGCAAAAAACCACGGACTAGTTCGCAAAAGTAGGTTTTGGACAGAATTGGCCATAACAATTTTTTTTTTGCTCAAATCGAGAATCCGAGATATACATCTTGTCCATCTTGAGCCAAGGAACACAGTGGTGCAAAAAGCTTGATTCTAAGTCAAACGGTCTAGGAGATATGAGCAATTTAGTACTTTTGGTTGCTGTAGCGCCACCTATGGGCCAATCGGGGTCATGCTCTGATAGGTTCTCCCCAAACTGAGGCCCTAGCACCTGGCCAGGTTTCAAGTCTCTAGGCCTTACGGTTTGGGCTGCACGATGCGTTTTAGGTTTTTTTTTTTTTTCAAATAGCAATTACAATAGGTTTTCAGCACTTCGTGCTTGAACACCTAATAATAGGGGACCTTTTTGACAGTTATAGCGCAACCTATGGTCCGATCTCCATGAAACTCTGCATGCTTCTTCACCATGTTATGACACATGTGCTCATCAATTTTTGTGAAGTTCTGAGTTTTTATTTATGATTTATAGGCTTTTGAGTGTATTTTGACACGCCCCCTTTACTAAATGACCCTGTTACAGTGAACCAAAGGGCAAAGTTCAACTTTTTTTTGATAATTATTGATCTAGAGAGTCCATAGAATTGTCCTAGACTGGTCTGGTTCCGATCAGGCAAAAAACCACGGACTAGTTCGCAAAAGTAGGTTTTGGACAGAATTGGCCATAACAATTTTTTTTTTGCTCAAATCGAGAATCCGAGATATACATCTTGTCCATCTTGAGCCAAGGAACACAGTGGTGCAAAAAGCTTGATTCTAAGTCAAACGGTCTAGGAGATATGAGCAATTTAGTACTTTTGGTTGCTGTAGCGCCACCTATGGGCCAATCGGGGTCATGCTCTGATAGGTTCTCCCCAAACTGAGGCCCTAGCACCTGGCCAGGTTTCAAGTCTCTAGGCCTTACGGTTTGGGCTGCACGATGCGTTTTAGGTTTTTTTTTTTTTTCAAATAGCAATTACAATAGGTTTTCAGCACTTCGTGCTTGAACACCTAATAATAGGGGACCTTTTTGACAGTTATAGCGCAACCTATGGTCCGATCTCCATGAAACTCTGCATGCTTCTTCACCATGTTATGACACATGTGCTCATCAATTTTTGTGAAGTTCTGAGTTTTTATTTACGATTTATAGGCTTTTGAGTGTATTTTGACACGCCCCCTTTACTAAATGACCCTGTTACAGTGAACCAAAGGGCAAAGTTCAACTTTTTTTTGATAATTATTGATCTAGAGAGTCCATAGAATTGTCCTAGACTGGTCTGGTTCCGATCAGGCAAAAAACCACGGACTAGTTCGCAAAAGTAGGTTTTGGACAGAATTGGCCATAACAATTTTTTTTTTGCTCAAATCGAGAATCCGAGATATACATCTTGTCCATCTTGAGCCAAGGAACACAGTGGTGCAAAAAGCTTGATTCTAAGTCAAACGGTCTAGGAGATATGAGCAATTTAGTACTTTTGGTTGCTGTAGCGCCACCTATGGGCCAATCGGGGTCATGCTCTGATAGGTTCTCCCCAAACTGAGGCCCTAGCACCTGGCCAGGTTTCAAGTCTCTAGGCCTTACGGTTTGGGCTGCACGATGCGTTTTAGGTTTTTTTTTTTTTTCAAATAGCAATTACAATAGGTTTTCAGCACTTCGTGCTTGAACACCTAATAATAGGGGACCTTTTTGACAGTTATAGCGCAACCTATGGTCCGATCTCCATGAAACTCTGCATGCTTCTTCACCATGTTATGACACATGTGCTCATCAATTTTTGTGAAGTTCTGAGTTTTTATTTATGATTTATAGGCTTTTGAGTGTATTTTGACACGCCCCCTTTACTAAATGACCCTGTTACAGTGAACCAAAGGGCAAAGTTCAACTTTTTTTTGATAATTATTGATCTAGAGAGTCCATAGAATTGTCCTAGACTGGTCTGGTTCCGATCAGGCAAAAAACCACGGACTAGTTCGCAAAAGTAGGTTTTGGACAGAATTGGCCATAACAATTTTTTTTTTGCTCAAATCGAGAATCCGAGATATACATCTTGTCCATCTTGAGCCAAGGAACACAGTGGTGCAAAAAGCTTGATTCTAAGTCAAACGGTCTAGGAGATATGAGCAATTTAGTACTTTTGGTTGCTGTAGCGCCACCTATGGGCCAATCGGGGTCATGCTCTGATAGGTTCTCCCCAAACTGAGGCCCTAGCACCTGGCCAGGTTTCAAGTCTCTAGGCCTTACGGTTTGGGCTGCACGATGCGTTTTAGGTTGTTTTTTTTTTTCAAATAGCAATTACAATAGGTTTTCAGCACTTCGTGCTTGAACACCTAATAATAGGGGACCTTTTTGACAGTTATAGCGCAACCTATGGTCCGATCTCCATGAAACTCTGCATGCTTCTTCACCATGTTATGACACATGTGCTCATCAATTTTTGTGAAGTTCTGAGTTTTTATTTACGATTTATAGGCTTTTGAGTGTATTTTGACACGCCCCCTTTACTAAATGACCCTGTTACAGTGAACCAAAGGGCAAAGTTCAACTTTTTTTTGATAATTATTGATCTAGAGAGTCCATAGAATTGTCCTAGACTGGTCTGGTTCCGATCAGGCAAAAAACCACGGACTAGTTCGCAAAAGTAGGTTTTGGACAGAATTGGCCATAACAATTTTTTTTTTGCTCAAATCGAGAATCCGAGATATACATCTTGTCCATCTTGAGCCAAGGAACACAGTGGTGCAAAAAGCTTGATTCTAAGTCAAACGGTCTAGGAGATATGAGCAATTTAGTACTTTTGGTTGCTGTAGCGCCACCTATGGGCCAATCGGGGTCATGCTCTGATAGGTTCTCCCCAAACTGAGGCCCTAGCACCTGGCCAGGTTTCAAGTCTCTAGGCCTTACGGTTTGGGCTGCACGATGCGTTTTAGGTTTTTTTTTTTTTTTCAAATAGCAATTACAATAGGTTTTCAGCACTTCGTGCTTGAACACCTAATAATAGGGGACCTTTTTGACAGTTATAGCGCAACCTATGGTCCGATCTCCATGAAACTCTGCATGCTTCTTCACCATGTTATGACACATGTGCTCATCAATTTTTGTGAAGTTCTGAGTTTTTATTTACGATTTATAGGCTTTTGAGTGTATTTTGACACGCCCCCTTTACTAAATGACCCTGTTACAGTGAACCAAAGGGCAAAGTTCAACTTTTTTTTGATAATTATTGATCTAGAGAGTCCATAGAATTGTCCTAGACTGGTCTGGTTCCGATCAGGCAAAAAACCACGGACTAGTTCGCAAAAGTAGGTTTTGGACAGAATTGGCCATAACAATTTTTTTTTTGCTCAAATCGAGAATCCGAGATATACATCTTGTCCATCTTGAGCCAAGGAACACAGTGGTGCAAAAAGCTTGATTCTAAGTCAAACGGTCTAGGAGATATGAGCAATTTAGTACTTTTGGTTGCTGTAGCGCCACCTATGGGCCAATCGGGGTCATGCTCTGATAGGTTCTCCCCAAACTGAGGCCCTAGCACCTGGCCAGGTTTCAAGTCTCTAGGCCTTACGGTTTGGGCTGCACGATGCGTTTTAGGTTTTTTTTTTTTTTTCAAATAGCAATTACAATAGGTTTTCAGCACTTCGTGCTTGAACACCTAATAATAGGGGACCTTTTTGACAGTTATAGCGCAACCTATGGTCCGATCTCCATGAAACTCTGCATGCTTCTTCACCATGTTATGACACATGTGCTCATCAATTTTTGTGAAGTTCTGAGTTTTTATTTACGATTTATAGGCTTTTGAGTGTATTTTGACACGCCCCCTTTACTAAATGACCCTGTTACAGTGAACCAAAGGGCAAAGTTCAACTTTTTTTTGATAATTATTGATCTAGAGAGTCCAGAGAATTGTCCTAGACTGGTCTGGTTCCGATCAGGCAAAAAACCACGGACTAGTTCGCAAAAGTAGGTTTTGGACAGAATTGGCCATAACAATTTTTTTTTTGCTCAAATCGAGAATCCGAGATATACATCTTGTCCATCTCGAGCCAAGGAACACAGTGGTGCAAAAAGCTTGATTCTAAGTCAAACGGTCTAGGAGATATGAGCAATTTAGTACTTTTGGTTGCTGTAGCGCCACCTATGGGCCAATCGGGGTCATGCTCTGATAGGTTCTCCCCAAACTGAGGCCCTAGCACCTGGCCAGGTTTCAAGTCTCTAGGCCTTACGGTTTGGGCTGCACGATGCGTTTTAGGTTTTTTTTTTTTTTTCAAATAGCAATTACAATAGGTTTTCAGCACTTCGTGCTTGAACACCTAATAATAGGGGACCTTTTTGACAGTTATAGCGCAACCTATGGTCCGATCTCCATGAAACTCTGCATGCTTCTTCACCATGTTATGACACATGTGCTCATCAATTTTTGTGAAGTTCTGAGTTTTTATTTACGATTTATAGGCTTTTGAGTGTATTTTGACACGCCCCCTTTACTAAATGACCCTGTTACAGTGAACCAAAGGGCAAAGTTCAACTTTTTTTTGATAATTATTGATCTAGAGAGTCCATAGAATTGTCCTAGACTGGTCTGGTTCCGATCAGGCAAAAAACCACGGACTAGTTCGCAAAAGTAGGTTTTGGACAGAATTGGCCATAACAATTTTTTTTTTGCTCAAATCGAGAATCCGAGATATACATCTTGTCCATCTTGAGCCAAGGAACACAGTGGTGCAAAAAGCTTGATTCTAAGTCAAACGGTCTAGGAGATATGAGCAATTTAGTACTTTTGGTTGCTGTAGCGCCACCTATGGGCCAATCGGGGTCATGCTCTGATAGGTTCTCCCCAAACTGAGGCCCTAGCACCTGGCCAGGTTTCAAGTCTCTAGGCCTTACGGTTTGGGCTGCACGATGCGTTTTAGGTTTTTTTTTTTTTTCAAATAGCAATTACAATAGGTTTTCAGCACTTCGTGCTTGAACACCTAATAATAGGGGACCTTTTTGACAGTTATAGCGCAACCTATGGTCCGATCTCCATGAAACTCTGCATGCTTCTTCACCATGTTATGACACATGTGCTCATCAATTTTTGTGAAGTTCTGAGTTTTTATTTACGATTTATAGGCTTTTGAGTGTATTTTGACACGCCCCCTTTACTAAATGACCCTGTTACAGTGAACCAAAGGGCAAAGTTCAACTTTTTTTTGATAATTATTGATCTAGAGAGTCCATAGAATTGTCCTAGACTGGTCTGGTTCCGATCAGGCAAAAAACCACGGACTAGTTCGCAAAAGTAGGTTTTGGACAGAATTGGCCATAACAATTTTTTTTTTGCTCAAATCGAGAATCCGAGATATACATCTTGTCCATCTTGAGCCAAGGAACACAGTGGTGCAAAAAGCTTGATTCTAAGTCAAACGGTCTAGGAGATATGAGCAATTTAGTACTTTTGGTTGCTGTAGCGCCACCTATGGGCCAATCGGGGTCATGCTCTGATAGGTTCTCCCCAAACTGAGGCCCTAGCACCTGGCCAGGTTTCAAGTCTCTAGGCCTTACGGTTTGGGCTGCACGATGCGTTTTAGGTTTTTTTTTTTTTTCAAATAGCAATTACAATAGGTTTTCAGCACTTCGTGCTTGAACACCTAATAATAGGGGACCTTTTTGACAGTTATAGCGCAACCTATGGTCCGATCTCCATGAAACTCTGCATGCTTCTTCACCATGTTATGACACATGTGCTCATCAATTTTTGTGAAGTTCTGAGTTTTTATTTACGATTTATAGGCTTTTGAGTGTATTTTGACACGCCCCCTTTACTAAATGACCCTGTTACAGTGAACCAAAGGGCAAAGTTCAACTTTTTTTTGATAATTATTGATCTAGAGAGTCCATAGAATTGTCCTAGACTGGTCTGGTTCCGATCAGGCAAAAAACCACGGACTAGTTCGCAAAAGTAGGTTTTGGACAGAATTGGCCATAACAATTTTTTTTTTGCTCAAATCGAGAATCCGAGATATACATCTTGTCCATCTTGAGCCAAGGAACACAGTGGTGCAAAAAGCTTGATTCTAAGTCAAACGGTCTAGGAGATATGAGCAATTTAGTACTTTTGGTTGCTGTAGCGCCACCTATGGGCCAATCGGGGTCATGCTCTGATAGGTTCTCCCCAAACTGAGGCCCTAGCACCTGGCCAGGTTTCAAGTCTCTAGGCCTTACGGTTTGGGCTGCACGATGCGTTTTAGGTTTTTTTTTTTTTTTCAAATAGCAATTACAATAGGTTTTCAGCACTTCGTGCTTGAACACCTAATAATAGGGGACCTTTTTGACAGTTATAGCGCAACCTATGGTCCGATCTCCATGAAACTCTGCATGCTTCTTCACCATGTTATGACACATGTGCTCATCAATTTTTGTGAAGTTCTGAGTTTTTATTTACGATTTATAGGCTTTTGAGTGTATTTTGACACGCCCCCTTTACTAAATGACCCTGTTACAGTGAACCAAAGGGCAAAGTTCAACTTTTTTTTGATAATTATTGATCTAGAGAGTCCATAGAATTGTCCTAGACTGGTCTGGTTCCGATCAGGCAAAAAACCACGGACTAGTTCGCAAAAGTAGGTTTTGGACAGAATTGGCCATAACAATTTTTTTTTTGCTCAAATCGAGAATCCGAGATATACATCTTGTCCATCTTGAGCCAAGGAACACAGTGGTGCAAAAAGCTTGATTCTAAGTCAAACGGTCTAGGAGATATGAGCAATTTAGTACTTTTGGTTGCTGTAGCGCCACCTATGGGCCAATCGGGGTCATGCTCTGATAGGTTCTCCCCAAACTGAGGCCCTAGCACCTGGCCAGGTTTCAAGTCTCTAGGCCTTACGGTTTGGGCTGCACGATGCGTTTTAGGTTTTTTTTTTTTTTCAAATAGCAATTACAATAGGTTTTCAGCACTTCGTGCTTGAACACCTAATAATAGGGGACCTTTTTGACAGTTATAGCGCAACCTATGGTCCGATCTCCATGAAACTCTGCATGCTTCTTCACCATGTTATGACACATGTGCTCATCAATTTTTGTGAAGTTCTGAGTTTTTATTTACGATTTATAGGCTTTTGAGTGTATTTTGACACGCCCCCTTTACTAAATGACCCTGTTACAGTGAACCAAAGGGCAAAGTTCAACTTTTTTTTGATAATTATTGATCTAGAGAGTCCAGAGAATTGTCCTAGACTGGTCTGGTTCCGATCAGGCAAAAAACCACGGACTAGTTCGCAAAAGTAGGTTTTGGACAGAATTGGCCATAACAATTTTTTTTTTGCTCAAATCGAGAATCCGAGATATACATCTTGTCCATCTCGAGCCAAGGAACACAGTGGTGCAAAAAGCTTGATTCTAAGTCAAACGGTCTAGGAGATATGAGCAATTTAGTACTTTTGGTTGCTGTAGCGCCACCTATGGGCCAATCGGGGTCATGCTCTGATAGGTTCTCCCCAAACTGAGGCCCTAGCACCTGGCCAGGTTTCAAGTCTCTAGGCCTTACGGTTTGGGCTGCACGATGCGTTTTAGGTTTTTTTTTTTTTTTCAAATAGCAATTACAATAGGTTTTCAGCACTTCGTGCTTGAACACCTAATAATAGGGGACCTTTTTGACAGTTATAGCGCAACCTATGGTCCGATCTCCATGAAACTCTGCATGCTTCTTCACCATGTTATGACACATGTGCTCATCAATTTTTGTGAAGTTCTGAGTTTTTATTTACGATTTATAGGCTTTTGAGTGTATTTTGACACGCCCCCTTTACTAAATGACCCTGTTACAGTGAACCAAAGGGCAAAGTTCAACTTTTTTTTGATAATTATTGATCTAGAGAGTCCATAGAATTGTCCTAGACTGGTCTGGTTCCGATCAGGCAAAAAACCACGGACTAGTTCGCAAAAGTAGGTTTTGGACAGAATTGGCCATAACAATTTTTTTTTTGCTCAAATCGAGAATCCGAGATATACATCTTGTCCATCTTGAGCCAAGGAACACAGTGGTGCAAAAAGCTTGATTCTAAGTCAAACGGTCTAGGAGATATGAGCAATTTAGTACTTTTGGTTGCTGTAGCGCCACCTATGGGCCAATCGGGGTCATGCTCTGATAGGTTCTCCCCAAACTGAGGCCCTAGCACCTGGCCAGGTTTCAAGTCTCTAGGCCTTACGGTTTGGGCTGCACGATGCGTTTTAGGTTTTTTTTTTTTTTCAAATAGCAATTACAATAGGTTTTCAGCACTTCGTGCTTGAACACCTAATAATAGGGGACCTTTTTGACAGTTATAGCGCAACCTATGGTCCGATCTCCATGAAACTCTGCATGCTTCTTCACCATGTTATGACACATGTGCTCATCAATTTTTGTGAAGTTCTGAGTTTTTATTTATGATTTATAGGCTTTTGAGTGTATTTTGACACGCCCCCTTTACTAAATGACCCTGTTACAGTGAACCAAAGGGCAAAGTTCAACTTTTTTTTGATAATTATTGATCTAGAGAGTCCATAGAATTGTCCTAGACTGGTCTGGTTCCGATCAGGCAAAAAACCACGGACTAGTTCGCAAAAGTAGGTTTTGGACAGAATTGGCCATAACAATTTTTTTTTTGCTCAAATCGAGAATCCGAGATATACATCTTGTCCATCTTGAGCCAAGGAACACAGTGGTGCAAAAAGCTTGATTCTAAGTCAAACGGTCTAGGAGATATGAGCAATTTAGTACTTTTGGTTGCTGTAGCGCCACCTATGGGCCAATCGGGGTCATGCTCTGATAGGTTCTCCCCAAACTGAGGCCCTAGCACCTGGCCAGGTTTCAAGTCTCTAGGCCTTACGGTTTGGGCTGCACGATGCGTTTTAGGTTTTTTTTTTTTTTCAAATAGCAATTACAATAGGTTTTCAGCACTTCGTGCTTGAACACCTAATAATAGGGGACCTTTTTGACAGTTATAGCGCAACCTATGGTCCGATCTCCATGAAACTCTGCATGCTTCTTCACCATGTTATGACACATGTGCTCATCAATTTTTGTGAAGTTCTGAGTTTTTATTTACGATTTATAGGCTTTTGAGTGTATTTTGACACGCCCCCTTTACTAAATGACCCTGTTACAGTGAACCAAAGGGCAAAGTTCAACTTTTTTTTGATAATTATTGATCTAGAGAGTCCATAGAATTGTCCTAGACTGGTCTGGTTCCGATCAGGCAAAAAACCACGGACTAGTTCGCAAAAGTAGGTTTTGGACAGAATTGGCCATAACAATTTTTTTTTTGCTCAAATCGAGAATCCGAGATATACATCTTGTCCATCTTGAGCCAAGGAACACAGTGGTGCAAAAAGCTTGATTCTAAGTCAAACGGTCTAGGAGATATGAGCAATTTAGTACTTTTGGTTGCTGTAGCGCCACCTATGGGCCAATCGGGGTCATGCTCTGATAGGTTCTCCCCAAACTGAGGCCCTAGCACCTGGCCAGGTTTCAAGTCTCTAGGCCTTACGGTTTGGGCTGCACGATGCGTTTTAGGTTTTTTTTTTTTTTCAAATAGCAATTACAATAGGTTTTCAGCACTTCGTGCTTGAACACCTAATAATAGGGGACCTTTTTGACAGTTATAGCGCAACCTATGGTCCGATCTCCATGAAACTCTGCATGCTTCTTCACCATGTTATGACACATGTGCTCATCAATTTTTGTGAAGTTCTGAGTTTTTATTTACGATTTATAGGCTTTTGAGTGTATTTTGACACGCCCCCTTTACTAAATGACCCTGTTACAGTGAACCAAAGGGCAAAGTTCAACTTTTTTTTGATAATTATTGATCTAGAGAGTCCATAGAATTGTCCTAGACTGGTCTGGTTCCGATCAGGCAAAAAACCACGGACTAGTTCGCAAAAGTAGGTTTTGGACAGAATTGGCCATAACAATTTTTTTTTTGCTCAAATCGAGAATCCGAGATATACATCTTGTCCATCTTGAGCCAAGGAACACAGTGGTGCAAAAAGCTTGATTCTAAGTCAAACGGTCTAGGAGATATGAGCAATTTAGTACTTTTGGTTGCTGTAGCGCCACCTATGGGCCAATCGGGGTCATGCTCTGATAGGTTCTCCCCAAACTGAGGCCCTAGCACCTGGCCAGGTTTCAAGTCTCTAGGCCTTACGGTTTGGGCTGCACGATGCGTTTTAGGTTTTTTTTTTTTTTCAAATAGCAATTACAATAGGTTTTCAGCACTTCGTGCTTGAACACCTAATAATAGGGGACCTTTTTGACAGTTATAGCGCAACCTATGGTCCGATCTCCATGAAACTCTGCATGCTTCTTCACCATGTTATGACACATGTGCTCATCAATTTTTGTGAAGTTCTGAGTTTTTATTTACGATTTATAGGCTTTTGAGTGTATTTTGACACGCCCCCTTTACTAAATGACCCTGTTACAGTGAACCAAAGGGCAAAGTTCAACTTTTTTTTGATAATTATTGATCTAGAGAGTCCAGAGAATTGTCCTAGACTGGTCTGGTTCCGATCAGGCAAAAAACCACGGACTAGTTCGCAAAAGTAGGTTTTGGACAGAATTGGCCATAACAATTTTTTTTTTGCTCAAATCGAGAATCCGAGATATACATCTTGTCCATCTCGAGCCAAGGAACACAGTGGTGCAAAAAGCTTGATTCTAAGTCAAACGGTCTAGGAGATATGAGCAATTTAGTACTTTTGGTTGCTGTAGCGCCACCTATGGGCCAATCGGGGTCATGCTCTGATAGGTTCTCCCCAAACTGAGGCCCTAGCACCTGGCCAGGTTTCAAGTCTCTAGGCCTTACGGTTTGGGCTGCACGATGCGTTTTAGGTTTTTTTTTTTTTTCAAATAGCAATTACAATAGGTTTTCAGCACTTCGTGCTTGAACACCTAATAATAGGGGACCTTTTTGACAGTTATAGCGCAACCTATGGTCCGATCTCCATGAAACTCTGCATGCTTCTTCACCATGTTATGACACATGTGCTCATCAATTTTTGTGAAGTTCTGAGTTTTTATTTATGATTTATAGGCTTTTGAGTGTATTTTGACACGCCCCCCTTTACTAAATGACCCTGTTACAGTGAACCAAAGGGCAAAGTTCAACTTTTTTTTGATAATTATTGATCTAGAGAGTCCATAGAATTGTCCTAGACTGGTCTGGTTCCGATCAGGCAAAAAACCACGGACTAGTTCGCAAAAGTAGGTTTTGGACAGAATTGGCCATAACAATTTTTTTTTTGCTCAAATCGAGAATCCGAGATATACATCTTGTCCATCTTGAGCCAAGGAACACAGTGGTGCAAAAAGCTTGATTCTAAGTCAAACGGTCTAGGAGATATGAGCAATTTAGTACTTTTGGTTGCTGTAGCGCCACCTATGGGCCAATCGGGGTCATGCTCTGATAGGTTCTCCCCAAACTGAGGCCCTAGCACCTGGCCAGGTTTCAAGTCTCTAGGCCTTACGGTTTGGGCTGCACGATGCGTTTTAGGTTTTTTTTTTTTTTCAAATAGCAATTACAATAGGTTTTCAGCACTTCGTGCTTGAACACCTAATAATAGGGGACCTTTTTGACAGTTATAGCGCAACCTATGGTCCGATCTCCATGAAACTCTGCATGCTTCTTCACCATGTTATGACACATGTGCTCATCAATTTTTGTGAAGTTCTGAGTTTTTATTTACGATTTATAGGCTTTTGAGTGTATTTTGACACGCCCCCTTTACTAAATGACCCTGTTACAGTGAACCAAAGGGCAAAGTTCAACTTTTTTTTGATAATTATTGATCTAGAGAGTCCATAGAATTGTCCTAGACTGGTCTGGTTCCGATCAGGCAAAAAACCACGGACTAGTTCGCAAAAGTAGGTTTTGGACAGAATTGGCCATAACAATTTTTTTTTTGCTCAAATCGAGAATCCGAGATATACATCTTGTCCATCTTGAGCCAAGGAACACAGTGGTGCAAAAAGCTTGATTCTAAGTCAAACGGTCTAGGAGATATGAGCAATTTAGTACTTTTGGTTGCTGTAGCGCCACCTATGGGCCAATCGGGGTCATGCTCTGATAGGTTCTCCCCAAACTGAGGCCCTAGCACCTGGCCAGGTTTCAAGTCTCTAGGCCTTACGGTTTGGGCTGCACGATGCGTTTTAGGTTTTTTTTTTTTTTCAAATAGCAATTACAATAGGTTTTCAGCACTTCGTGCTTGAACACCTAATAATAGGGGACCTTTTTGACAGTTATAGCGCAACCTATGGTCCGATCTCCATGAAACTCTGCATGCTTCTTCACCATGTTATGACACATGTGCTCATCAATTTTTGTGAAGTTCTGAGTTTTTATTTACGATTTATAGGCTTTTGAGTGTATTTTGACACGCCCCCTTTACTAAATGACCCTGTTACAGTGAACCAAAGGGCAAAGTTCAACTTTTTTTTGATAATTATTGATCTAGAGAGTCCATAGAATTGTCCTAGACTGGTCTGGTTCCGATCAGGCAAAAAACCACGGACTAGTTCGCAAAAGTAGGTTTTGGACAGAATTGGCCATAACAATTTTTTTTTTGCTCAAATCGAGAATCCGAGATATACATCTTGTCCATCTTGAGCCAAGGAACACAGTGGTGCAAAAAGCTTGATTCTAAGTCAAACGGTCTAGGAGATATGAGCAATTTAGTACTTTTGGTTGCTGTAGCGCCACCTATGGGCCAATCGGGGTCATGCTCTGATAGGTTCTCCCCAAACTGAGGCCCTAGCACCTGCCAGGTTTCAAGTCTCTAGGCCTTACGGTTTGGGCTGCACGATGCGTTTTAGGTTTTTTTTTTTTTTCAAATAGCAATTACAATAGGTTTTCAGCACTTCGTGCTTGAACACCTAATAATAGGGGACCTTTTTGACAGTTATAGCGCAACCTATGGTCCGATCTCCATGAAACTCTGCATGCTTCTTCACCATGTTATGACACATGTGCTCATCAATTTTTGTGAAGTTCTGAGTTTTTATTTACGATTTATAGGCTTTTGAGTGTATTTTGACACGCCCCCCTTTACTAAATGACCCTGTTACAGTGAACCAAAGGGCAAAGTTCAACTTTTTTTTGATAATTATTGATCTAGAGAGTCCATAGAATTGTCCTAGACTGGTCTGGTTCCGATCAGGCAAAAAACCACGGACTAGTTCGCAAAAGTAGGTTTTGGACAGAATTGGCCATAACAATTTTTTTTTTGCTCAAATCGAGAATCCGAGATATACATCTTGTCCATCTTGAGCCAAGGAACACAGTGGTGCAAAAAGCTTGATTCTAAGTCAAACGGTCTAGGAGATATGAGCAATTTAGTACTTTTGGTTGCTGTAGCGCCACCTATGGGGCCAATCGGGGTCATGCTCTGATAGGTTCTCCCCAAACTGAGGCCCTAGCACCTGGCCAGGTTTCAAGTCTCTAGGCCTTACGGTTTGGGCTGCACGATGCGTTTTAGGTTTTTTTTTTTTTTCAAATAGCAATTACAATAGGTTTTCAGCACTTCGTGCTTGAACACCTAATAATAGGGGACCTTTTTGACAGTTATAGCGCAACCTATGGTCCGATCTCCATGAAACTCTGCATGCTTCTTCACCATGTTATGACACATGTGCTCATCAATTTTTTGTGAAGTTCTGAGTTTTTATTTACGATTTATAGGCTTTTGAGTGTATTTTGACACGCCCCCTTTACTAAATGACCCTGTTACAGTGAACCAAAGGGCAAAGTTCAACTTTTTTTTGATAATTATTGATCTAGAGAGTCCATAGAATTGTCCTAGACTGGTCTGGTTCCGATCAGGCAAAAAACCACGGACTAGTTCGCAAAAGTAGGTTTTGGACAGAATTGGCCATAACAATTTTTTTTTTGCTCAAATCGAGAATCCGAGATATACATCTTGTCCATCTTGAGCCAAGGAACACAGTGGTGCAAAAAGCTTGATTCTAAGTCAAACGGTCTAGGAGATATGAGCAATTTAGTACTTTTGGTTGCTGTAGCGCCACCTATGGGCCAATCGGGGTCATGCTCTGATAGGTTCTCCCCAAACTGAGGCCCTAGCACCTGGCCAGGTTTCAAGTCTCTAGGCCTTACGGTTTGGGCTGCACGATGCGTTTTAGGTTTTTTTTTTTTTTCAAATAGCAATTACAATAGGTTTTCAGCACTTCGTGCTTGAACACCTAATAATAGGGGACCTTTTTGACAGTTATAGCGCAACCTATGGTCCGATCTCCATGAAACTCTGCATGCTTCTTCACCATGTTATGACACATGTGCTCATCAATTTTTGTGAAGTTCTGAGTTTTTATTTACGATTTATAGGCTTTTGAGTGTATTTTGACACGCCCCCCTTTACTAAATGACCCTGTTACAGTGAACCAAAGGGCAAAGTTCAACTTTTTTTTGATAATTATTGATCTAGAGAGTCCATAGAATTGTCCTAGACTGGTCTGGTTCCGATCAGGCAAAAAACCACGGACTAGTTCGCAAAAGTAGGTTTTGGACAGAATTGGCCATAACAATTTTTTTTTTGCTCAAATCGAGAATCCGAGATATACATCTTGTCCATCTTGAGCCAAGGAACACAGTGGTGCAAAAAGCTTGATTCTAAGTCAAACGGTCTAGGAGATATGAGCAATTTAGTACTTTTGGTTGCTGTAGCGCCACCTATGGGCCAATCGGGGTCATGCTCTGATAAGGTTCTCCCCAAACTGAGGCCCTAGCACCTGGCCAGGTTTCAAGTCTCTAGGCCTTACGGTTTGGGCTGCACGATGCGTTTTAGGTTTTTTTTTTTTTTCAAATAGCAATTACAATAGGTTTTCAGCACTTCGTGCTTGAACACCTAATAATAGGGGACCTTTTTGACAGTTATAGCGCAACCTATGGTCCGATCTCCATGAAACTCTGCATGCTTCTTCACCATGTTATGACACATGTGCTCATCAATTTTTGTGAAGTTCTGAGTTTTTATTTACGATTTATAGGCTTTTGAGTGTATTTTGACACGCCCCCCTTTACTAAATGACCCTGTTACAGTGAACCAAAGGGCAAAGTTCAACTTTTTTTTGATAATTATTGATCTAGAGAGTCCATAGAATTGTCCTAGACTGGTCTGGTTCCGATCAGGCAAAAAAACCACGGACTAGTTCGCAAAAGTAGGTTTTGGACAGAATTGGCCATAACAATTTTTTTTTTGCTCAAATCGAGAATCCGAGATATACATCTTGTCCATCTTGAGCCAAGGAACACAGTGGTGCAAAAAGCTTGATTCTAAGTCAAACGGTCTAGGAGATATGAGCAATTTAGTACTTTTGGTTGCTGTAGCGCCACCTATGGGCCAATCGGGGTCATGCTCTGATAGGTTCTCCCCAAACTGAGGCCCTAGCACCTGGCCAGGTTTCAAGTCTCTAGGCCTTACGGTTTGGGCTGCACGATGCGTTTTAGGTTTTTTTTTTTTTTCAAATAGCAATTACAATAGGTTTTCAGCACTTCGTGCTTGAACACCTAATAATAGGGGACCTTTTTGACAGTTATAGCGCAACCTATGGTCCGATCTCCATGAAACTCTGCATGCTTCTTCACCATGTTATGACACATGTGCTCATCAATTTTTGTGAAGTTCTGAGTTTTTATTTACGATTTATAGGCTTTTGAGTGTATTTTGACACGCCCCCTTTACTAAATGACCCTGTTACAGTGAACCAAAGGGCAAAGTTCAACTTTTTTTTGATAATTATTGATCTAGAGAGTCCATAGAATTGTCCTAGACTGGTCTGGTTCCGATCAGGCAAAAAACCACGGACTAGTTCGCAAAAGTAGGTTTTGGACAGAATTGGCCATAACAATTTTTTTTTTGCTCAAATCGAGAATCCGAGATATACATCTTGTCCATCTTGAGCCAAGGAACACAGTGGTGCAAAAAGCTTGATTCTAAGTCAAACGGTCTAGGAGATATGAGCAATTTAGTACTTTTGGTTGCTGTAGCGCCACCTATGGGCCAATCGGGGTCATGCTCTGATAGGTTCTCCCCAAACTGAGGCCCTAGCACCTGGCCAGGTTTCAAGTCTCTAGGCCTTACGGTTTGGGCTGCACGATGC